>JANDBE010000047.1:10015268-10028202 GCA_024320915.1 Erigeron philadelphicus | reverse complement strand
GTGTATATTACCATCCATCGCATATAACTAAAAGATGATATGTTTTTGACCACCCTTTATTTTGACAAATCATCATTTTGAATATTTTTTAAACTCTTATGTTTTTTCCATTTATTTTTTCTAATAATATAATCTAACTCATTCAATCTTAATCCTAATCACTGATAAGTTAGCAATAAATGATTCGTCAAATAATATAATTGCCATGTCATTTTTTGCGTAGTTCTTATTTTCTCATATATATATATTTATTATGTATATATATTTATATTATGTTATTTTATTATAGCTATTTTTTTATAGCATAAAATCACTTTCATTAAAACATAGGATTAATAAGAAATTACTGGGTAGCCAAAATATTATTTAAGCTCCACCCCTCGAGCCTAGCAAAACTAATAACTATTATATTCTATTATCATTATATTAGTTCTTATTGTTGTTACAATTGTTCTTTAATTAGTCACATATAAATTTGTTATAACTTAATATTACTTTTAATTAATCAAGATTTAACAGATTTAGCATATATTGTATATTCATAAATCATAATCTTATTATATGTATCAATCAATAGTTTTTTATAATATCATAAACAACGAATAATATTATAATTATCAAAAAAATTTATTTACAATATTAGTGAGACCCGGACAACGTCCGGATTTAATCTACTATTTTTATATTTTTGGAGTACTAACTTATTGGTCTTACTATTAATTATCAATATAAGGACATATATTTCTATGACAATTAAAATTTTCATAAACTAAATAATTTTATAAATAATAATATAAATAATAAAATTAATAATATAAATAATAAATTATATAATTAATAATATAAATAATTAAAGTAATACATAATAATAATAATAATAATAAATAAATAAATTAAAATAATAATAAAACAATACATTTTATTGTAATAATTAAAATTATAATAATAATAATAACAATACTCTTAATATATATATATATATATATATATATATTGAACAGTTAGTCGGTATTCGACATCAGGGAACACCTCACCGTATAATGGTGAAGCCCTGCGCGTACTATAAACTACGAGATGTAGACCATAAGCCTTTACAGATGATTCAGGGAAAAACCCACAAACTTGTTACTCCTAAGAGTCGGACCCAAGACCTGTAGGAAAAACCAGGGATGCATCTGCCAGTTGAGCTAGCTTCATTTGCATTATATATTTATTTGAATAAAGGCTTTTTGATAAATTTGTAAACTTTCCATTGGAATGTTAAACATTCCATCCATTTTATGATGAAATCTTGAATTCCATGATATATATAATTTGATGGAAAGTTTATAGTTTCAGTTTTATCTATTTTTCTAACCAAATATGGTAAGTTTTAAAATTCAAATTCTAATTTTTATGAATTTTTGAGATTTCTACGAATTAAACACCCTCTTAATATTAGTTAGACGTATAAATTGCGATTTCCCATTATCAATATTTATATGTTAAATACAATAAAAACGTGGACATGAATAACCCGTCACCACCAATCATCATAATTATATTTCAAGCATCAAGTGGTCCTACATGTTAGAGTCTAAAAGATATTATAAGACCAAATGATCTTAGTAATGCTTCTAGAATTTGAACTTATTTGATATTTTCGTTCTAAACGGTTGAAATTAATTTGGTGGTAGCTATCATCTAACTTTGTCCTGGTGTTATTTACGATCTGTATTTCTATCTTTTTTTTTTTTTTTTTTCTTTTTTGGATAACTCTGGTTTATACATCTACACTTGAATCATGAAATATATATATATATCTTTTTTTCCCCTTTTTTTTCACATTGGATTCTTAATAAAATTTCTATCTAATAAATCTGTCTCACTTTATACATTAGAAAAACTATGACGCCATAGTAAGAATTTGACATGCTTGTATAATTTGCTTTCTAATTTGGATATCAAAATTGAGTTGATATATATATATATATATATATTTTGTTGGTTTACCTAATCCACATCATTCATTATCATCTTAAGATGTATATATAATACTTGAGCCAAATAAATATAGATCTAGATATTTTTAGATATAATTCTCACCTGAGATATATATATTTTTTTCATTCTTATCATGTCTCCTGGATACTAGTAAAAATTAAGAATAGAGGTTATTGACATATCTTATGTTTTTTTTTTATTTAGTAAGATTTTGATCGAGTTTTATGAAGATGAATATCCTTTTCTATTTATTTATTTTTTTCTTTATTATACTTGCAAAGAGGAACCAGTGTAATTTACTTTCATATGAACCATTAAATGATAATATTATGATTTCAATTTCATTTTTCTAATATGTTGTTTCCCAGAATTTTGATGCTAGATACATGTCATTCTGGTTTAATTTTTCTTTTTTGTCCCGAAAGGTGTAGATTAATCGCGACTATTGGGTGGTGTAGCTTATGTTCTCTTAATCAGATCCGCATTAGAGAGTTTTCTTGCCAAATAAAACCACAATTAAACCTTCGATGAGAAACCTCTATTGTTCAGGAGATCTGGAGAGAAAAATTCACCTAAACAAACCATACGTAGAATTGTAGAAATTAAATAAATGTGAACACCTCTAAATATGTTTAAGATAGGACTCAAACCTTTAATCTCTTATGAGGAAAAGGAACTCATATGCTGTAACTAAAGTAATACTCCCATATCCACTTTTTAAGGTTTTGTATGGGTAATGCTATTAAAAATCAACTGGATATATGCAGGAAAGCATATAAGATTTTTAATAAAAAGTTTTAAAAAATCATCGCCATTCACTAAGTTGGCTCAATGGTAAGAATTTTATTTTTTCATGTAAAGACATTGCATTTAAATCAGTGTTTTAAATACCGGTACGTACCGGTCGGTATTACCCGGAATACCGGATACCGGGTGGTATCCCGGTACAACTATACGGTATTTTGTCCGGTATTTTCACTATTCAATACCGGCCGGTATTTCCAGTATGTTCCGGTATTACCGGAATGGTAATACCGGTATTTTGAATTATTTTTTATTGAATTTATTTTAAAATTATTTTATGATACTTTAATGTTATGTTTTGTTATTTGTAAACTTTAAAACTTATGTTTTGTTATGAAATACCTATTTGGTATTATTTTTGAGTGGATTGATCTTATATTTTGACTGTTTTTGTTAAATTATAACAAGTTCTGTAAGATTTTTATAAAAATAAAAATAAAAAAAATAAATTACCGTGCCGATACGTACCGACCGGTATACCGGTAATACCGGTACCGAGTACCAGACCAATACGACCAAAATACCGGTATTTAAAACATTGATTTAAATACTGTCATAAACATATTTTGGTTTAAAAAATGACAACCTTTTAGCTAAGGAAAAACTTTTTAGATAAGATAAAAATATATTGCACACATGATGATATATTTTGGTTTAGACGTTTAGATTGAGACGTTCACGTTCCCAATTCATTTGGTTGTTCCCTTGTCTTGACTCTTTTTATAGTAGGCAATCATATGTTTCTTTTTCCCACTCATGTGTTTATGCTTTAGCGGTTCAAATCAAGCCACATGTTAAAGAGGTTAATTTTACTTAATGACAAATTTACTTTATTTTATATCATTTTACATTTCTATTTTTCCTTTTAACGTTTGAATGGTCAGCGCCTGTTCGTCCCACTTATCGTCCCTTACGTCTTTTGGACAAAATGTCATTTAAATTTCAGGGAACCACGGAAGGAGAAAACCTCTTATTAATCCGTCAAATGACACGACGATATATAAAAGTAAACCTTGTCTCCTAAGTATTCAAACCTGGGTCTTCTCAGGCCTAATTCATTCATGAGATGACTGGGATACCACTAACGCTTTTAGTTTTTACATTTCTACTAAACACCCAAAAATTAACCTTTAGTCTTTCTTTCCTCTTAGGAACAAAAATTTCTATTAAATAGATCAATCGCACATTGGTTATTAAAACATATACAATAAAATTAAGAATAAGAAATTAAATTGGTTATACATCAAAAGGTTCGGAGAAGTTGCCATGTACCTCTTAATCAAAAATACTCAAACTCCACATATACCTTGAATAGAAAAAATAATTCAACTTTTTACCCGTTTTTTTAAAGTTTAAATTATAGTTGATTATGTTTTTTGTTTTCTTCCAATACATATAACAAACTTCAATAAATACTAAAATGTTGTTGAATTTGCTTTAATGTAGGTAATGAACCACAGAAAGAGGCGAAGCCAGAATTTATAGTTGAGAGTGTCTCGATCGTATTTTTTTCTCAGTCGTTATATACAGTATAATGTAAACGACACAACCAATTATTAAGATGTTAATAAAATAAAATTTTATTACGATGATTTACTTTTATGGGTCAAATGTAAAGGTTTTTACTTGCACTGTCACGGCTAGAAATCAAATGTTTATAGGTTGGGGGAGGCTTGGTTCAATAAAATCTTTATGCTAGTCGGTGTGAGCTAGCCTTACAATGAAAATCATGAATAATTGGCGGGGACTAAGCACCCGCCAGTCTCCCTACTGGCTCCACCTCTGCACAGAAATTACCAATATAGGTAACATTCTTTAAATTTATGTTTCAATATTCATGAAAAAAAAAAACCTTACAAAACTGACTACATGGTCTAAGCATATAATAACACGACATCATTAAATTTTTGTTCTTTTTAGAAACTAAATATTTCATATTGACATTGAAACAAATTTTATAATATTTTAACTACATGAATATTTTAAAAATCATTATTTATATATAAAGCAAATGTCTTTTAGTTTATGTTTAAGTTTCAATATTTTATTAAAATATATAAATATTTTATTCTTTTTAAAACTACATTTTCATACTGATATTGAAAATAAATTTATAATGTTTTACCTACATGAATAATTTTTAAAAATCATTATTTATATTATATTATAAAACAGAATGTCTTTTTTTATAATTTTAAGATTCAATATTCTATTACAACCGGCGCCGCTGCCATTGCCATGACCGCGCGTCATTATATCTGCATTGCGCGTATACCATTTAACAAGATAAAAAGTATTCTATCAATTTATAAACTAAATCTTTTCGAAAATAAATAAATTATTACTAAAAATCTTTAACAAAAAAAAAAAACTATTTAAATATTGAAATTACACCGTTAACAGATGAGCTCAAACCCCATCTCTTCGTCCTAATCATCAATCTTTCATATCATCTTCTTGTTTACATTTGAGTAGTCGCCTGTCACTAATTTCCATTCTCCTTTTTCTTTTTTTTCCTTCTTTGCGGCATTTCATCAAACACTTTCAACTCAAAATTCATGTAACCAAATTCCATCATTATATATACATATATATTTATATACATACATATATCAAAACAAATCTAATAAGATGAGTTTTAGAGATGAAAGTAACAGTGAAGATGGCAGAGGAGATCTTAAGAAACCATTTTTACATACAGGAAGTTGGTATAGAATGGGGTCAAGGCAATCAAGTATGATGACGTCATCACAAATGATCAGAGATCGCTCTGTTTCTGTTCTTGCTTGTGTTTTGATTGTTGCCCTTGGTCCCATCCAGTTTGGTTTCACTGTATGCATTTTTTTTTACCTCCATCTTATTACTTTTCTTCTTTTTTACTGCTGTTTTTTTTTTTTTTTTTTTTTTGTTAAAGACTTTATTTTGACTTAGTTACTCTTGTTTATAGGAATTTAACCAAATTAGTTTTTGACCCACTTCAGATTTAGTGATTTATGGGAATTGGGAAGTTGTATATAATGCTTATATATAAGGCTTATGGAGTTATTGGATTATTGAAAATTCAAGAAAAAGTTGATAAGTTCATATCATGAACTTATCGACTTGCAACAACAACATGACCCAATCCTTGTGAGGGGTATGGGGGAGGTGAGATGTAGACAGTCTCGCCTCTATCCAAAGGTAGAGAGAATGTCTCCATAAGAACCTCTGACCAAAAGAGACAAAGGTAGAAGAGTGTAAAAAGTTTAGTAACCATACCTGTCAGCCGAGTATCACCTGACTACATTAAGAGTAAAGAAGAGTAGCAAACATACCACATAGCACACTTTAGCGCTAAATAGGAAATTAGAACATATTAGACATTAGCATAAAGACATCATAAACATAACCGTCTGCATAAAACCAAGAAGTGGGTTGAGAGTAATAGAAATAAAAAGGGTTGGTAACAAGCAAGCATTCGTACTTATCGACTTGATTATTTATGTTTAAGGCAGTGAGCTCGAGTAGGAAAGGTGTTCGTTGATGATAATTGGGACGACTAGTTTTATAAAGTATAAACCTCAATGTAATTAGTTTAGATTGACCATATAGAATAACATTTTTGTCAATGTTGAAGTTTTTATAGGAGGTATGCAATCTTATTTTCAAAAATAAAACCCTGGAATTAAAGGCATAATTTTAAAGGTCTAGAAAAGGTTTACTTGGTTGATTACATCCAATTAAACCACACGCTTCAAGAACTTTGGTCGAACAGCTAATTTAAAACGGAAAAACTGTTTATTTTGATTAGATATTGTAATAATAGCTATACCAAAAATTTGGAGACCCTATGAGGTCTGTCTTCTTGCACATTTTCAAGGACAGCCATGCGGAAAATGAGAATATTGTTTTTAGTTTTAGTTTTCTTGATGCTTCTTGTTCTTTTAGGGTGGTTATTCTTCACCGACACAAGCAGCTATTATGAGAGATCTTAAACTTACCGTGTCTGAGGTATGTTATCTAATGAACATGCTGTGTCTGAAAGTTTTGGCTTTTGATATCTGCTAATGAGAATAAACGGATTTGGGTTACTGGCTTTCAGTTCTCTTTGTTTGGTTCTTTGTCAAATGTGGGTGCCATGGTTGGTGCAATAGCTAGTGGTCAGATTGCAGAGTATATTGGCCGAAAAGGGGTATGTGATTCCTTTTCATTTGATATTTTCAAAAATCATGTGTGTGCCTAAGAAGAGTTGTAGAATAGTTGAAAGCTGTAAATGACGTATCTAAATTGCTGTGGTCAAAATCCAGTCTTTGATGATTGCGGCTATCCCTAACATCATCGGCTGGCTTTGTATATCATTTGCCCAAGTAAGTTGCTAATCACCGTTCACATACTTGATCTGAATATGATGTAAAATTTTATAGACGTCTAACCTCATAGTCACGCTTGCTGTGTTTTTCATAGGATACATCATTTCTTTACATGGGAAGGTTGTTGGAGGGATTCGGTGTTGGGATTATATCATATACGGTAACTTTTATTCCTCTAATATATGTTTAAGAAGGAAGTTGTCGTTATATATATCATGATACAAGTTATTTTCTGGATATGTTACCAAGGTTCCTGTCTATATAGCCGAGATAGCATCTCAAGACATGAGAGGGGGGTTAGGTTCCGTCAATCAGGTATTACTCTTTCCAGATATTCGGTATGCAAATTTGTATTTCTATGAGTACAAATTTATATATACTTCATTATTTCTTGATTTCTAGCTTTCTGTCACAATTGGGATAATGCTTGCTTATTTGCTGGGACTTTTTGTTAATTGGAGAATGCTTGCAGTTTTAGGTAATTGACTACCATTTACCTATCCTTTTTTTTAATAACTGGAACAGAGTTGGCATAATTGTTACCGTGTTTCCTTTTGCAGGAACTTTACCCTGCTTAATTTTGATACCTGGTCTCTTTTTTATCCCTGAATCTCCTAGGTGGCTGGTAAGCTAAAGGAAGTATTTGGTCTAATTAGAGGGTTCTTTCTAGAGGTGGCAACATGTGCATGTTCGGTGGGTCGGGTAACAAACCAAATTTAGTTCAGGTAGAAGTGAGCCGTCTTAGTATGAGTTAAAATGACAGCATTCTGTTATGGTTGACCCGATAACCTTTTTGACTAATTTTTATTGATAAATTCCGCGTTAAATAAGTTTCAGAAAACAATATTATAATAATGATTGATTTATGAGGAAAAAATAAATGATTTAGAAGGTTGTATGCATTAAAAATAGACCTTCAATGAGTTTCAACTCCTTTGACCTGTTCAACCCATTTGATCCATTTGACCTATCCCATTCAGCGAAAAATTATATTTTGACACATATGAGATAAAACACAACCCGGAATTGGACCCCTTAATAAGTAGTTGGGCCAAAACCTTTTACTTCTTTCAACTGTAATAGCTAATTAGCTACTGAACAATATTCTCTTATTCTTCCAGGCTAAGATGGGCATGACCGATGATTTTGAATCTTCTTTGCAAGTTCTTCGTGGGTTTGATACCGATATCACCGTTGAAGTAAATGAAATTAAGGTGAATAATAAACCGATTATCCTGAGAAGTATTTTATGAACTCTTTTATCTTTTTGAAGCCTAATCTTTAATGGATGGTCAAAATTTCGCACCTTCCAGAGGTCTGTTGCATCTTCGAACAGGAGAAGTGCCACGATTCGGTTTACAGATCTTAAACACAGAAGATATTGGTTCCCTTTGATGGTATGTAGTTGTATGCTTTAATCTCCTGTGCTAACAAAATTGATCTCTAATTATCTCAATATCTTTTATCTCAATATCTCCAATGTTTGCAGATAGGAATTGGATTACTTGTCCTTCAACAGCTAAGTGGAATCAACGGTGTCCTCTTTTATGCCAGTAACATCTTTCAAACTGCAGGTCAGTATCTGACATAGGACGGAAGAAATAACAAACCCTCTTATACACATATTTTAAGAGAAGTATTGCCGAATATGCCATGCTTGCAAGCAAAGTCTTTATATAGTATAGCATAGTCTTAATGAGGATGGGCCTAATTTGGCAGGTTTAACCATAATTTTGCAATTAAAGTCAGACTAAAATAGCTGAAGTTTGGCTTATGACTTCATTTGATTAATGATAATTCCTGATGTCATGTGTTTATCCTTTTACACAAACAAATGGACAGAAAAATTTAAACAGAAAATCTAAAGTTTTAGAGACAACTTGAATTCAGATCCCGTGGTGAATGCATTTAGGTTCAATGATTCCGATATTTCATAATGTCTGGCAATTTTTACCAAGCATTAGTGTGGATTGTTGTCGACTGCATCACCTTTCACGTGTTCCAGTTTCTTTCCTGCCTGCTTTCCATGCTCCCACAGTTCCACGAATGGGTCTGCTTACCTGATATGAGATGAAACCTTTTGTGATCAATATAGGATTTGGATCAACATTAAGTTATCATCAATACCTCGTGTGATGTATACAAGGCAAAGAACCAATCAAAATGCTCCTCTTGAAAGCACAATATTTGAAACTGCTAAAAGTATCTATTAAATATTTGTTAATATGGGAATATGGGATCCTTGAATATCAAATGCAATCCAAGAAATAGGAATTTGATTCCTGTGGTTAATTTGATTCCATTAATTAAACAGGAATTTCTAACAGTGATGCTGCTACATTAGGACTGGGTGCTATCCAAGTAAGCATCAACAACTACTTATAACCTAATTTTGTAATGGTAATAGCTTTCGTTACTTGACTTAATTGACTTTTAACTAAAATTATCGCACCATTTAGGTTATTGCAACTGGAGTTTCGACATGGTTGGTTGACAAAACAGGCCGTAGGATTCTGCTAACTGTAAGGAACCAATATCACTCGTTACATATTTTAAACATTTCTAGTCACCCCCAACTTAAAGAAAGGAAACATTTTAATGACTTTCAGGTTTCTTCTGCTGGAATGACTCTCAGTCTCATAGTTGTTGCAGCTTCCTTCTTTGTTAAGGTAATCATCTATTTTCCGTGGAGAGATATGTGTATAACTTGTGATTGAGAGGTGGCAAAATAGGCGGGTTATTTAACTGATCAAAACAGGGTGTATTTGAAACGCATTGCTTATTGGTCAAAGCTGACCGGGCTGAGTTGGCCCAGAAACAATTAGTATCCACATTATAGTTCATTGACTTCACTTGTTCACTGGAACATTGTTATTACCACAAGAATCTAATTTTATTAATAAACATGAAAATGATTTAGGGGATGTGGGATTAAGATTTAAGAATACACTTTCGGAGACTTTCTACACGTGTGCCCTTTTACTATAATTGGGATGAAGTGCCGCCTATATGGTGAACTCTGGGGACAACTAGTGTGCTATCAATTTTCCTGTTATATTTTTGTAAAACATTTCAGGGTTTTGTAGAAGACAGCTCTCCCTTGTATGCTGCAATGGGTATCTTATCAGTGGTCGGGGTTGTGGTACGTCATAATCTTTTTCTCAAAGTATCACGTTGATTGATTCATTTTACTGAATATCTTGTTTTGTACAACTCTAAAAATAAATTCTTGAATAGGGTATGGTAATTGGATTTTCTCTTGGAATGGGGCCGATCCCATGGATTATAATGTCCGAGGTAAAATCTTGTAATCTCTAGCATCATATTGCTACTTTCGTGTTATAATATCATTGGGGAACTATTGTGCGTAGGTGCTTGTTACTGGCTTCATTGCTCATTTCTTTTTTATTATCTTGTAGATCCTTCCCGTCAATATAAAAGGACTTGCAGGAAGTACAGCAACATTGGCTAATTGGTTCATTTCCTGGTTGATTACAATGACAGCTCCTTTGCTTTTAGAATGGAGTGGCGGAGGTTCATTCTCCCTCTCTTACTCTGAATACATATACACAGACATACAAGTAATTTATCAAATAGTTAAATCAAAATATTTTCCTAGTAACTACCACTTGCTGTTAAGTATACAGGTGACAATTTTAACCCATCTTATATATAAATGGATTGGTTTCGGTCATTTTCCAAGTGTTGAAATTAATATAGTTACAAAGGAATTGGTATTGAACGGGTAGAAACTTCCAGAATGTGTCTTTCTTATTAGGTCAACCATGGTGTCCCACATCCATGGGGTTTGAGGCTTCGAGTCCTACCACTACACGTATATTTAATAAGTAAAACCTCCTAAATCATTATTATTTATAAAAGATTATGTGAGACATCAACTCTTAATAATTAAAATCTTGAAATATGGCCAACCAGTCTTTCAAGTCATCCCATTCCAACGGGTATCATTCCCTTACCGATAACTAGTTCTTTTCAATGATACACGTCACTAGGGTTGTCAATGAGCCAAACCGACCTCTAGCTTTTCTCGGTAGCTCGACTAGTCTAATGATGAAAAGCTAGATCTGCTCAAAACTATTTGTATATTTAAAAAATGACCTACAAATACATAAAATGCTAACAAAACATGATATTAAAAGTCAAAATCTTATTTAGACATGTCTAATATTGGTAAACATTATATAAAGTATGATTTTTTAAGAATAAGTATTCATATTTAGCGTAATTTTATATTCCCCCAAATATGTATACATACATATATATCGAGCTAGAGTTTGTGCTTGATAAATGTTTGGCTCGAACGAGCCAAACTAGAGTCCGAGCTTAGAATCTATAAAAGCTCAACCTGTTAAAACATGAATTCTCAATTTATGGCTGGTTTCTTATGGCTCTTCATATTGACAGGAACCTTCACTATATACATGCTTATGTGTGCCACGACTGTTGTATTTGCGACCATTTTGGTACCTGAAACGAAGGGCAAGACTTTGGAGGAGATCCAGTTTTCACTGAGATAACATGCTGCTGCTGCTTCATATTTTGGTGTTTAATATTCTATTTGTTTTTGGCGCCTTGTTGTAATCTATTTGGAAGCTGTGATTCTTTATTTTATGCAATTGCATTACGTGTGTCAATTTGTTGCAATAAAGTTTTAAGAAGAGTGAGAAATAGCAATTGAAGTAATATCTGAAAAAGTGAGACTCAAATGCTGAACGTACCGAATTTGTTTTTAATTCATGCTTAAAAAAAGTTCACTTTGAAACATGAATAATTAAAATATGGACTGCTAGCTATTGGTATTCTTTCTTTTGCTTTTTTTTTTCTCTATAAAAAGCCAAAAAATTATATCACCAAATTTTTGGTAAGAAGCCGAAGTAAAGTTATTGGTAGTCTGTTTGATATTAGATCCAAGCGTTTTGCAATTCTCGTTCAAGATGACTGTCCACCTCACTATATTCATTTAGCCATAAAATAATTGTCCATTTTCATATTATAAAAAACTAAATATATTTTGTTAATATTCTTATATTATTCCTAGATAAAAATAAAGTTACAAAATTCAGAGTAATATGAAGATCAAATGATTGACAAGTCAAGCTCTTATCAGAGTAAAAAGTAAACATGTAATCGTGACGACTTTATGAATTAAACAATTACTTTGAGACTAGGAAAATGAAAATGTTTAAATTGTTTTGACGTCTATCAAATTGTTATATAAATACAAATATAGAATTAGTATGGGATTATGTTTAAACGTGCAATGTATTTGTACATGTTTTAACAATCTTAACGTAAAGAGTGGGTTCTATCAAACGATGGAGTCATCGACTTTTTTTTTCCAAAGAATTATTATTTAAGATTTGTGACCTATAGAAAGATTTACAGTGATGTTATAAAACACTATTATAAACTACTCCTTTTGCTCATATGATATTATGTTTGAAAGAAATCCTTAAATCTATATATTATGCACATAACATTAGGAGATGTAAATTGAATAAGGTTGGAATGGAATGAATTCTTATTATTTTATTTTTTTATCATTGATTAAGCCTCAAGAGGGTAGATGAGTACTATATATTTTGAGCCCATTATCTTAGGAGCATTTGAGCCCAAAGTATAAGTTTCAATATAAGAAAATCTCCACTTCAATAATCTCGGGTACATCCTAGTTAGCTCAAGTGATTGAGCACTTGCTTTATAAACAAGAGGTCGTGGGTTCAAGACATGGTAGGGGGTTTTCCCCCAAAAGTTAAAGAAATGTGAAGAAGATAACA
>JANDBE010000047.1:9988857-9999647 GCA_024320915.1 Erigeron philadelphicus | reverse complement strand
GTATAAATAAAGGTCATACCCTCTCATTGTAATCAATTCATTCAATACAATAACAACCATATTACAATTCCAATTAATTGTATCAAATTAGCTAAGTTTTTTTAGATTATCACAAAATTACCATAAAAATCGCAATATCCGGCAAAAATCACAATAAGATACGTAAAATCGCAGCGAGAACTTAAAAATCGCAATAACAAAATCGCAATGCGATTTCGCAGATGATAATGTGATTCTACGACACAATAGAGTTATAAATATAATGTTACATACTAGTTTTTTTACAACACCCATCAGTGCAAAGCTTAAGAATTTTGATAACAACGTAACTTTAATACCAAATACACCATTTGCATCTAACATCCAACTTTAATACCAAATACACCATTTGCATCTAACATCCCATAAATTAATAGCCCCAGAAGGAGATGAGTATGATTTTGATTTTAATTACAATTTAGATTTCCTTTTATTTGGCGCCGTGGGCTATTGATTTCAGTGGGAGAAAGATGTTTGTGATGGCAGGTGCACCACAAGTCGTCCTTATATGACCACGTTCCTTGCAACAACTGCATGTCGGGTTGATATCTCTTCACCCTTAGACAATATATGATCGCGTTTTTTGGGTCGGTCATGTAGCCTTCTGTCCATGAGTAGTGGCAAAACTGTTTGTAAGTCATTAGATATCTCCCATTAATGTGTAAAATCGAGTTTAAATTTAAAAACAAGTAATACCGACTAACTGATTGCTACACACTCTCAAGCAGTGGATTTGTTCGTATGCAATATAGTATAATGGTAAGTCCAGATCGAATCCACAAAGACTGTCTATTAGGAACTAAGCAAGTTTAATGTGATTTAACTAGCGATTTGGTTTAATGACCCAACATCAGTCTTGGTTTTTGACTAAAAACTAAATTAAACTGGAAAACTAAATCCGAAAGTGAAAATTGATGTAAACAGTTTTTAAAAAGGAAATCTACTTTGAATCCATGACACCATAACTTTGGTTGCATATAAGTAAAACTCAATTCAATAACGTTGATTAAATAACTAGGTTTAAACAAAGAACTCATTAGTTGCGCACCTAGCTTATTACCCTATCCAAACCCATTAACCAATTCATTCAATCCTAAAGACCGGCTACCACCTGTCGTCTATTAAAATATCCCTAACTGATTAACTTGTTTTGTTATTATTTAACAATTATGTCTACCGATTCTACCAAACCGTTAACACGTTTAATCTTATTACCTATGATTGTTCTCTAACGCACTACCATGAATTAGAGCCAATTAATTCTACCAAATCAACTGAAATAACACATGCACAATCTAGCTACCACTAAAACCATACATATATCATCAACAAACCAATAGATAAGTGATAAAGATTAAATATATTAAGATCTTGACATAACGTTAAATTAATCAACTAGAATTCATAAAATCATGCAACCATTATTTATTGTGTCACTTCATCTAAGTAGATGATAAAAAGTTTAGCTAAACATGACAAAACTAATAAAACTAACAATCATCAAATAAATATAATCCATAATAATAATTGTATAGTAATATAGTTTTACAATAGATAACTAAAGACAATAATAAAAGAGAAAAGAGAATTCGAACGAGTTGGACTAGCGGCTCTTGTTGATTAAAATCGAGACAAAGAAATCACGATTGGCTGCTTCTCTCGACTAAAACCCTTCTAATTCCTCACGTACAAATTCCAATAATTCGTAACCTCCTAAACTCCACACTAGCCGACCTCTTATTGCAATTCTCTAAAAACTAATTAATTCGATAGATATCATTATTGCTGGCTCTCCTCGTATATATATTTGTTTTATGACTTGGAGCCTACTCATGAATAAAGTCGGTTTATTAGTAACTTGAGTTTATGCCGACTTCAAACATCACAACCCAATTCTTCTTCTTTTTTTTTGTCTAGCAGCGACCCCATCTACTTTTGGGCTTATGCCCCAACCGACTTCAACTCTTCAAGTCCAAAATAATATAGCTGCTCACGTATGTTAGAAATCCAAAATAGTGATAAATTGTAATGTAAGTTATAGGACTTGTAGTTAAGTCTTAGGCTTATGATTACTAAGATTGAGGGGCTAATTCTGATAATTAGCATACATGTTTAAATTAGACTATAAATAGCCCTCATAACCTTAGGAATCATAACCTTTGACAACCCTTGATACCATTTCACACATAATTACACACACTTAATACCAATTCTCTCTCAACACAAACACAAACACCAAGAACACACACATTAACCAAACACCATTGTTGATGTGAATTCGGTGATACAAATCGTGTTATTACATGTGGTATCATATTAAAATATCATTTTGATCTCGATCCATAACTGAATTCAATCACAAATTATCAGAAAATCAAAATTTCAATTCTGTTTTTAGTTCGTCATTTTCATTCACTGTAATTCTCAAAATTAACCTCTCAAAACACATAAAATCACAAATGTTTGTTCACCAATCGATTCTTGATAGTTGATAACATAATCCTCTCAAGTTTTACGTTCTAATTCAATCTGGATCACGATTTCAGATTTTGAGTTTTTGGCGCTCAAATTTGGGTTTTGATTCTGTTATGTTTGGAGTTGAATTGTGTTAATCGGATCGTTGCTGAGGTGATTTCAAACAGTTTGCAAGTGGTTTCATGTTCTAATTCCCAGAAAATCAAAAGTTATTGAAGTTTTAAGTTTCATTAATGGAGTTTTTCACGTTCTGAGGTTGAAGAAGAAGACGAGGAGCTAGAACGATCTAATTTAGATCGTTTCAGTTTTTATACATCCTTTTTAATACTTCAATGATTGTGGCTTGTAAGACGATCCTTTTTAGATCGTTTTGACAAGTGTGGTTGTGTTGTGAAGAGTTGATTGTGGCTAATTAATCCTTTTGGATTGGTTTGGTCAATTCAATTTCTTGGAAATTAAAGTGTTGTTGAAAGTTTTGGAAAGAAAACCAAGACGATCTCTTTCAAGATCGTCTTAGCCTGTTGGAACCAAGACGATCTCATTTTAGATCGTCTGAGTGTCTTTGAAACTAGGACGATCTCTTTCAAGATCGTTCCAGTTTTTCTTGGGTAAAAGGTTACCCTTGGTTAACTTTTATAAATCACAAATAATAATAGGCGGAATGGCTGGGTACCATCCGACTTACAAAGAAGGCACAAACGTGCTACAACCAAGAAAACAAAGCCCTACCAGCTAAACAAGCATTGCAAATATACAAATATCAAATTACACGCTACTAACTAATTCCATAGGTAACTTCCAATGCCTTAAAGCTTCTTCCACACGACTTGTTCTCTTGAACTTGAATGTCAACAGCTTCAATCTAATCGTTCCAATAATGTCACCAACCAATGCCACACACGATCTCTTAGTATTGTTGAACAATCTCGCATTCCTTTCTTTCCAAATAAAATAGGTAGATGCTGCTAAGACCAATCTGGAAACGATACTTTTAACTGACCTGCTATTCCCAAGTTGGCAATAAGCATTCACCACCGTATCCCAATCAGTCGAGACATGATCAATACCAGCTTTTATGCAAGTTTCCCGCCACACCTGTTGTGAAAAATAACATTCAAAGAACAAATGGTTATGTGAATCAGGGAGAGCATCACAAAACGGACAAGTTCCTTGAATGACAGAAGACGTATGAACATCCCAGTGTGTCAACAGGTCCTGGGTCTTCAATTTCCGATTACATACTAGCCATAAGTGAAAAGCATGCTTCGGTATACCATGAGCAAACCAGATCAACTTGAACCAAGGAACAATATCACTTCTAGGCCTTAAATCAGCCCAAGCATTAGCGACAGAGAACTCCTTTGAAACCCCCAAACGATCTCTCCAAAGCAACAAATCAGACTTCGAGCTAATTAAATTCGGAGGTGCAACAGTCGGTAATCTACTCGACCAATTAGTAGGCCAAACCCACACCCCATCAACACACACTTCCGATAGTTTAGCATTAAACGATAAACCCGCATTAGAAATAATTCTCGGTGACAAAAACTGAACCAACGGGCTAGCTGCACACCAATTATCATGCCAAACCTGAATAGAATTACCATTACCCGGGCTAAACATAAAGTACGGACGAACCTGATCACGCACTTGTAAAAGCTTTCTCCAAGACCAAGACATATTACCGCGACAAGGAATTTCCCAAAAACTCTTACCCTTCAGCTTATAGCTATGAATCCATTTCACCCACAACGACTCTTTACCTGCAACAACACTCCATATATGATACGAAATAAGCGCTGTGTTAAAAGCATGTAACCTTCGAATACCAAGACCACCCTCCTCCTTTGGAAGACAAACCGATTCCCAAGATACTTTTGATTTACCTCGCTTAAGTTTACCTTGACACCACAAGAAGCCCCTCAAAATCTGTTCAATTTCGAGGATGACTTTTGACGGCAAAATAAACACAGACGACCAATACACATGGAGCGAAGAGAGAACAGATTGAATAAGTTGCAACCTGCCCGCAAAAGATAAAAACTTAGTTTTCCAATCAGACACCCGATTTTGCACTTTTTCAATGAGTTCCTTACAATCTCTATACATAAGTCTTGAAGAAACCAAAGGAACGCCTAAATACTTAACCGGGAGCTTTCCCTCTTCAAACGGTAATATATTCAAAATAGCTTCTTTAACGTGACTCCGCACATTACAAAAATATACCGTACTCTTGGGGAGACTAGCAGCAAGGCCCGACACATTCTTGAACTCCTGTAGGGCGCTTTTAATCACCTTAACCGAATTCACATCACCATGTGCAAAAATAAATAGATCGTCCGCAAAACACAAGTTAATTATGCCAAGCTTATCACAATGACGATGTAACTTGAACGAATTCGATTCAGCCACTTTCCTGCGAATTAAAAGAGTCAAGACTTCCATAACAAGCGTAAATAAATATGGGGACAACGGATCGCCTTGTCTCAAACCTCTTTTTCCATGGAAAAATCCATGTAATGTACCATTAATACAAATTGAGAAAGACACCGTTGACACGCATTCCATAATCCAGCCAATCATTCTAGCGTGAAAACCAAAACCAGCTAACACTTTCCTCAAAAATCTCCAGTCAACCGTGTCATACGCTTTCTGAATATCCACTTTGAAAGCACAGCGCGCAGGACCTCTACCCAAATGATAGTTATGCATCAACTCTTGAGTAAGTAAAATGTTATCCGAAATTCTTCTACCAGGAACAAAAGCTGATTGGTTATCACTTATCAACGAATCCAAACAATCTTTAAGTCGATTAGCCAAAATCTTAGTAATACACTTAAAAATAACATTACAAAGTGATATAGGGCGAAAATCAGTAACCTTAGTAGGATTATGAATTTTTGGAAGAAGCGATATGATCGTGTGATTTACCTCCTTAAGGAGATTTCCAGAATTGAAAAATTCCTGAATGGCGTTTACAATACTACTACCAACTATATCCCACACACTCTTGAAGAAGGCCGGAGTAAAACCATCCGGTCCTGGTGCCTTATCATCAGCCATGGAAAATAGCGCTTCCTTCACTTCCTCACTAGTAACCGTACCAATCATAGCATTTGCTTGATCACTTGACAACCTTTTCTGAAACAAATCAGATGTATCCAATGACTGGACATCACCCATTTTACCTAAAAATTCTGAGTAATGATCAACAAAAGCATGAGCCACCCCCTCACCATCAATAATAGAACCATCAGCTCCAGTTATAGCATTAATTCTACTCCTCGCCGCTTTAGCTTTGACAGCTTTGTGGAAATATGCAGAATTAGAATCACCAACTTTTAACCAATTAACTTTTGCCTTTTGCTTTAAGAATCTCTCCTCAGCAAGAACCGCTTCATTGAACGCACTTAGACAAACAGCCTCGTCTTCCCGCAAAACAGAATTCGAAGGGTCCTTGTCTAGAGCACGTTGTACTTCATCAAGCTCATGCCGCAGTTTAGTAACATTAGTGTGTAAATTACCTTTATCATGCAACAATTTCCGTAGCGGTTGTTTAAGCATCTTCAACTTCTTAGTCACTTGAAACATATAATAACCATCAACACTTTCATTCCAAACATTTGTAACTACTTGTTTGAAATTAGCTTCATGAACCAGTAAATTTGCAAATTTAAACGGTTTAGGAATAAATTTCGACCCTACCGGGATACGTAATACAGCAGGGGCGTGGTCCGAGATACGATAGGGCTGAAAAATAGCGTTGGCTTCTTTAAATAAATCAGTGAATGAAATATTAGCCATAATTCGATCCAACTTTTTCAAAACACCAATACCGCCTCTAGGCTTTTGATTCCAAGTAAACTGCAACCCTGTTCTATTAATATCAGTAACTTCGATACCCTCCACACACTCCTTAAACTCACGCATAGCTATATCATTAACTGATGAACCAGAATCCTGATCCGCCATACTCAATGTAGCATTAAAATCACCAAGTAAGCACCACGGTCTACTTCCAACAAAACCTTTATGCATATCCAAACAATTCCATAGAGCTCGTTTATCAATATACTTATTATGAGCGTAAATAAAAGAGCAAAACAACATTTTATTTGCTTCCTTCAAAGAAATCTGAGCATGGATAACCTGATCAGTTTGTGATAACACCATAAGATCGACTATATCTGGATTCCATCCCAGCACTATACGAGACCCCTTAGTACAATAGCTCGTATTAGAACACCACTCCCAATTACGGAAAACCTTTTTACAAAGACCTTCCAAATTAGAAGCAGAAACATGCGACTCTAATACAGCACAAACAGCCAATTTATTCTCACTAATAACATGTCGAACCTCACTTTGTTTAGGGGTTTGGTTCATACCCCTTATATTCCATGAAGCTATATTATACATTTATACCGTCATCAGCAGGAGTGCTTGCCCCCGTATTAGACTCATCACCCAAAATATTAACGATGTTACTTGGAATATCTTCAACTTCATCATCATCATTAGTAACTGGATCCTTCCTTAAATCTTGCGATATACCCTTTTCCTTCACATTCTGATCTTTAACAGATTCATCATCCCCTAAAATAGAATACTTATTACTGGTCAATATTGAAGCAGAAGAACTAGCTCCATCACCCGTATTCAAGGGCTGCTGCTTAACCATGCTTTGTTTTTGAGTTTGAGATGGCTCATTTTCACTAGCCTTCGATGTTTGCTGGTAACCAGATTGTTTTCTTCGATATTCATATACCGGTTTCTTTGGCAATTTAACAGCCCCACCTATTTTTACACTCCCATGTTTACCACCCTTCTTTCGTTTCACCTCTGTAAACCCGTCATCATCCGGTAAACTCGTCTTAACTTTAACCTGCAAAGGGCAACATTCATTCCCATGACCAAACACCTTACAATGTGAACAATGGGGGGGTTTCCATTCATATTCAATCTGAACTTCTTTCTTCGAAATCCCTTCACCATTCACATTTGGAATACCAATAACAAGTTTATTCCTCATATCAACCTTAGCATCTAATTCAATTAAGGCTCTCGCATATGAATGTTTCCCCCAAGAATTAATACACAAATTACTAGTGTACGCATCCAACATCAATGGCTTACCCAACTTAGACGCTAACAAACTAAGACCATCCTCCGTATACGCCGCAAGAGGCACATCATAAACCTTCACCCACACAGGAACCTTAGTTAAATCCAGCTTATTCAACGACACATCAGGGGTCCATTCATTAAGAAACAAAGGAGTAGACCTGATCATCCACGGTCCCTTTTGCAAGACCTGGTTCATACCCTCCTTCGAATTAAATTGAAAGAAGAAAAAATCAGAATCATTCATCATTACATTTACAAGACCGAATTTCTTCCAAGCATTCTGAACGTAATGCTTTACGACTGGAAATGCAAGCCTTTCACCCAAGAAATAACCATACAAAGAATTAGAAAATCTATCATTCACTTCCAAAACCGAAGCCAACGGTATAACCAAATCCACACCCTCCAATTCACTATCAACCACCATATGACGAAAATTAACTATCCGTTGTTTAGTTACTTCAGGTTTTAACACCGAAGCATAAGACTTAACCTCAGAATTGATAGTATTTTTGCCACCATTAAACTTTGGATGCTGATTATCAATAACTTCGATTACCTCCTCTCCATCAGAATCAATAGTCACTTCAAAAGAATTATTTTGAATTTTCTCCTTAAATTGGTCACTACCTTCACGAGAATCAACAGGTTTACCATCCTTTTTCGCCCCATAATACTCCTCATAATTCAAATTAGGTTCTCCTTGAAAATTTGGAGTTTTACGATCACCATCAGCCTTCGATCCATCTTGACTAGCATCACCCATAAACGACACTTTCTTTGGAGAAGAAGACCCAGGAGATTTATTACCACTCGGCACATCTTCTTCCCCCACTTTCTCAAAAACCCTAGATGGAACACTACCACTCGTCACATCATCAGTATCAACAATAACATTCGACGACCCAGGAGTGTTACCAATGGAATCATTACCACCACCTGGGGATTTGATACGCATTGAAGAAATACCCTTTCCCATATCAGCACTTGAATTAGCATTCTTCGTAACCCTAGTAGGATTTTTCAAAATAGAACGAGACGGTTTAGCCTTGCCATCGATATTCTTAATCTTTGAAGCAAGACTCGAAGCCATCCCTTTCGAATCACCTTTAGAATCAACTCTCTCCATAACTTAACAAACCATGTAAACAAAAACCCCTAGATCACCAGCAACGTGAAAAACGAAAAAAAACCATAACCCTAATAAAAAACCCTAAACGAATTCAAAGTCGCAAATCAATTAGAAAACCGGGTATCTCTAGGTATAACCCCGCAGGACCGAGTAACCCAATTCCCTAATCAATCGAGAACAAAGAAAAATCGAGCAGGTTTTTACAAACAGCGAAATTCGAAACCGGAAAAAGAAAAACCCTAAAAAACAAGAACCCTAACCAAAACAAGAAACGAAAACGATCAAATCACCAAAAAGAGATGACTGATCATAAACGATCAAATACAAGTTTTAAAGTTGACAAACAAAAAGTAACATTAAAATATCGTAATAATAATTTGAAAAAAAGTTTTTATTAAAAGAAAGAAGAAGATACCGGTTTTACTAGACCTACATTACCCAAAAAACTGGAAAAAAAAAACGGAAAATCTGACGGTATAAAATAGTGCAAATACCGAATCCAAAACGGAGTTAATTAGTTGTACCGGATGACTAACGAGTGTTTAAAGTTACCAATAAAACCGATCAACGTACTGTATTTAAAATATTGGTTAAGAGTGAGGTTTTGGACGATATAAGTACAACCTACAATGAACATATTGAGATACATTTTACAGTCATGTTTTTTTTAGCCTAACAACATTCTTTATATTCCCTTATAAAGCAAATCCCCCCTATTAAATAATTATGTCTTTGAAATATCGAATTTGTCCAGAGCTTTTTGTCATCCCGTAACTACCCCTAATTAATGTTTTAAAGTTTCTCACAAGACAGTCAAAGTCAGACAGTCAAAGTCAATCAGTCAAAGTCAAATAGTCAAACGTATTTAAAGCTTTTCATATTTATCTTACAAATTCATGTATAAATACCATCTCAAATGTAATGAAAAATCATAACAAAATTCATATTCATCTTTTCTATCATTTTAATCTCTCTAATTACGCTGTAACGTACGGGTATTATGCTCGTAAGTAAAAAAGCAACAGCCAAAAATAAAAAACTAGACCAAACACCCCCTATATGGACTATGGAGACTCTATGATGGAGTGTGTGAAACTTGCATAATAGTATGCGATTGGAATGTATTTCAAAATAAAATGACATGTTTTCAAACTTTTGGGAGGTTTTCGTAAAAATAACACATAACACCCCGAATTCAATAACTGTATCTAATAGAAAGTAAGTTTCTTGAAAAAGTGTTGGGTTAAACAACGCATAGAAAAACTAACATCTTGAACTGAACCTGTTTTGATCCATTACGACATGCCCATTTTGCCACCTTTAATGATGATCCAAACCCTATCGAGACCCGAACAAACGCGGCTTCCATATAACTTTCATAAGGCCGGTGCTTATAGGGTCGTCCCCCGGCGTCCGACGCACAGCCGGGGAGAGACGCTATAAGCACGACTGCGTCTTCTTCCGCGTCTTGGCCGTTTAGTCTTTAATCGGACGCGCGTTTGGTTGGTCAGGCGGGTCCCATGCGTGGCTGAAAGTAACGAAAATAAAAAAAAAAAAAAAACAATTTTTTTTTCAAACATGTAGCCGTTGGTGGTGATGCTCTAGCCCGCTCCCCACTTGAATTTTTTTTTATTTTTTTCCTATTTAAACAACCACCATCTTAAATTTCTTCACATTCATTTCTTCATCATTTCACATACTCTCAATTCATAATAGCAAAAAGCAAAACCATATCATACACCATGCCTAGAAGAAACAAAAACCAAAACACAAACACAAACAAAAACCAAAACACAAACCAAAACCCGTTCCTAAACACTATCTCTGACTTTGACAATTTACTCCTGGGGGCTCTGTTCCACTTGGATCTCCCCCGTCCATGTCGTCTTCTAATATGATGGGGGCATCTAGTAGTTCTGCTGCTATGAACCCATCATTTAGTAATTTGTTGAATTCACCACTATTTAATGAACAATTTCAGCAGTTCATGTTATTGCATCAATTTAATCAATTTCAA
>JANDBE010000047.1:9936623-9950724 GCA_024320915.1 Erigeron philadelphicus | reverse complement strand
GCTCCGTATTGGGAGCATTCGTGGTGGGCAATACGGATGGTTAAGGTTGGATTTTTTTTTTTGTTTTTTTTGTTTGTTTTGGAGTGTATTGGTTAGTATTGGATGTATTGAGTATTGGGTGTGAATTGAAGATAATGTATTGGAAAGAGGTTTTAATGATGTGGCGCTGATGTGGCACTGTATTGGTTAGTATTGGGCTAACCCATTGGGGGTGCTCTAAGAGCTAAGATCACACTACAAACTGGTGTGACGCATGGGTCAACAGTCAATCTTCACATGCAATATTATCTTTTCTAAGACCCTTGTTGGATTCTTACCTTTGTTTCTGGGCATACTTGATGTTCAAGAGTATTAATAGAAGTGGTAACATGGGCAGGTCCATTGGTAATTTGAAAGGGTTTGGGTGGGTCTTCCCATCAATTCTTTTATATCCGTTTTCTTATTAGTAACTAATGTATCAAATTAACTTTTAAAGTAATGATCTAATTTGTTTGAATTAGCAACATCCAACGTTGTAAGCGTTTGACTTTAGGTGACACTTAATCCGTTTGACCAACTGTTTTATTTTCAGCTAGGGGTTACGTTTTCTAATTTTACCCCTTTGATCATGTCTGTCCATATCATACTCTACAGATAGGGACAACTTATAGTGTGATGGGACTCCCTAAAGTTCTCACCGATAAATTACTAAATGAGGCTATGAAAGCATGAGTTTGGATTCATGAGGAGCATCTTCACTAATATTTTACAAACTGTTGACATGATTGTATCCGACATTCCGCCATTGATGTTGTTAATGTTATCCAAAACCATGCTGAAAAATCCGATGGTTATGTTGCTAATTTTCTACAGTATATGCAATGTCTACTTGGTATAGATTCATTAACTAAGATTTCAATTCTAAGTGTTGCTTGCTGATGCCTATGCATATGAACAAACGATATACTTGACAGAAGTGATATTTTAGCCTCGGGAAACTTTTGTTTCGAAATGATAGATCAGGTGAGGAAATTGAAATTGGATATCCTATTTTTACATTATCACTCATAGTGGTACCCCGTTAAGTTCTTCCCACATACATTTCAGATGAAGGTATAGTTGTCTTTACACTTATCCTCTAGGGATTTGATATAGTTCGGTATTATCGGTTTTCACTTTTGACTTATTCGGTATTGAGGGACTGGTAAAGTATACGGGAATTATTGAATACCATACTAAAAGAGTAAAATATGTTACTAAAGCGGTACAAATTGTTTTATGATGTATGGCATATTCAAGATCTGATTAGGCACATATTAGATCGTCTCACGCAGATGGTTTATACACAAAATATTATACACATTAAATGTTTCTTAAAGGAAAGTTGGGCAACAAATCAGTCAGCTTTTATTGGGCAATTCGAGTTCAACCTGATTGAGTAGAACTATTCTCAAGCTCGAGCCCGAGTTCAACCCAAAGCTCGAAATCGCCTTGAGAGGTTATTGAGCTTAGATATATTATCCAGCTTTTAAAGTTCATAATTTTTAGTGGAATTATTTTATCTAAAAATTTATATTACGTTTTTTTAAACCTTTAGTTATAAAAAGCAAGTGTTATCAAATTCTTTTTTCGACTTGAAAGACGTTTTGGTATTTGTTTTTTTTCAATTACTTTGTGGGTATTGTGAAAAAAAAAAAGTGATATAGATGTTGAAGGGTGGTATCATTTTGGTTAAGTATTATCAGCCATAAAAAATTAAATAAAAAATGAAGTATTTGATACAATGATACATACTACGATGTGACAGTTTGTATTTAAGACAACAGCTATATACAGTTTTTTAGTGAAGCATGCCTGTAAAGAGAATTTGTTATTTAATTGAAAAGAAACTAATGTGGATAATTGAACATATGGTTTTTGGTACCATATCCAAGTATCCAACTATCCCCCAGACCACAAAATAAGTTTAATGAATGAGATGAACATAAACCCATCAATGTATCACATGCATACTACATGAAACGGGCTTATGGAAAAAATCTGTGGGAAGTTCTACCACGGGTATGTTTGACAAAAATAAGGGTTGTAGCGATGAGATTTTTCTTTCAACCCTTTGAGTAGCTTTAAATTTTTCGGCCTTCCTAGGGCTTTTTTTCAAAAGCAGCAACCTAAAGGAACATTTTTTTTCTTCAAAACCAAAGCTCTGTAAAGCCGTAAAAAGACCCTTGGCAACCATCTCCAAATCAAAAACCAAATCTGGGTTTTAGAAAAAAAAAGACCAATGTTTTTTTAAGTAAAAATCATTTTGATAGAAAAGGATTCAAATCATTTTATCAAGATATTTCTAAAATAGCTCAAGGCTATACGAGATTTTTCTAAAAAGTAAAAAGCTTTTCATCTTGGCATCCTAAAAGAAGGAAAAACTATAAAATTCACTAGTAGTATACCACCCAGATTTCATACTAAATATAACCAGGTAGGACTCATAACTGGCCCTTTTAAATGACCTTAACCGGTTCCAGGCCAATTGTACACCTGCTAAGTTTGCTAGTATCATACTTCCATAAACCATAAAACATCCTACATCAACCATAGTCATAAACATAGCACATAACAAACTTGTTCACTGAGATCAAAGAGTTTAACTCAGGAAGTATATGAAACTGGAAATGAGAAAGCATCACACAACATATATTGTTTACTGAGAGAGAATGTCGGACTCATGAGCCATGAAGTCTTCACCGGGCCTATAGTATTTCGCAGGGGAGTATAGCCCAAGATTACCAGCTTGACTTGTGTACAAACAAGCAAATCGTTCCACCTACAACATTTGTTTGAGTGTCAACGGTTTGCTTTAGTTCAAAACCAGTAATTTTTAATTGTGTGGGTCAAAATCGATTTAGTTCAAAACGAGAAACTTTTTATGTGCGAGTCAGATAGGACTGGTCAGGTTGGCCCAACCCACCAACAATTTTTGTCCATTTTATTGAACTTTTGGACTAAATGAATTAAATATAATAACACTATAAATCTTTAATATAAAATGATCATAGGCGTAGCATTTGAATACATATTGGGCAACTATTGAACCATTTAACCCATCTGACTTGCTTCATTAAGCTTTTTGGTCATACTTCCTGTTTGACCAGTTATTAATAAAGTAAAAACAGACCCCCTTTTACATAGATTAGTTGAAATTTACGTTCCTACTCATAAAGATATAAAGCGAAACTGAAAAGACCTGGTGCGCAAAGCGCGAGTTCTGGTAACCGGTTTTCATCAACTGTCCCCAAATTGGATGAAACTATTCATAACAGAAAGAACAAATTCAATAATTCCAGTGATTTTAGAATAGTTTGGTCCATGAAAATCAGGATAGGGCATCCCACAGACCTTAAAAATAAAGTGCATACCCACAATCACAAAACATAAAAATATTGATACAGCTGCTTACCTTCTCATGGAAAACTCTTTGAGCGTCTTGATGAGCTGACCGAACACGTTTGCGCTGAGCCTATGCATATAAAAAGCACAGTTTGGTTCATCTATTGAGTTGCGGAAATTCAATATTGAAAAGAAAGAGAAGGCAATAGAATTTAGTGTATGGAAGGATGATAATTCCAGCTCAAGTTTGTATTGCGACGAGCTTTAACCTCGCATATTTATTAGGCCAAATGTCTGGCACCACATTTACCAAAACAGAACTTGATTGAATATCATATCAGAATAAAAACAAGTAGACAAATCAAAACATTATCAATCAACACAACAGGAAGGCTTTCTAGTGTAATGAAGCCATGGACTATTAAAACGATTATTTCTCAAACTCCAGAACCAATATTGATTTCACTTACACTTTGAAGCTTATTAACCGTGTTTTTTTTATAAAAAAAAAAAAAGAAAAAATCATTACCAATTTTAGAGGTAGCAAATTGAGTTAACTTACAAAAGTTCTCCACATTGAGGCAGTTTGTAAATTGGCACACTAACAAAGATTTCTGATCTATTGACCTAGTCACCAAGGCTAGCAGGGTTATGACCACTACTGTCATCAAACATCACCCAATACAATTATTGACCTACTATTGACTTAAACTATCCAACAATCGACACGCAATTAGCTACCAGAATAACCCAGAAACAGCCCAAATTAATACATAAAGTGGCAGCAATCAGTCAGAGAGGATCAAAAGGAGTTCATAAAGTGAGTCTATCTTGGTGGTTGTGACATAGAACTATTAGGTACCTTGGATTAACACAAAAAAAGGTTGATTACCTCAGAGGAAAAACTCAAAAAGTTTAGTACCCTGTGTGCAATTTTGATGATTTAGGAGGTCTCATACATTAGAGAGATGGGTTCAGGCAATGTATCTCTAAGGCAATTCTTGAGGTTAATTGTTTTTAGTTTGCCCATTAGAGATCAAACATAGCCCAAGCATACAACTCATAAGCAAATGGGTCAAAACTGCCATCTCGCCCAGCTTCTAATAAACAGCATTAGAGGTATCAACACAGTAACAGAACAAGAAAGTTTAATCGTTTGTTATTGACCTCTTTTCTACAAGGTATTCAGATAGAGATTTTTCAACAAGGGCATAGTTATCATTTTGGAAAGAATTTAGTGAATTGTCCAACACCAACCTCAAGTATCTCAAGCTTTAAACTGATTTTTTCCTTTTCACCTGCATCCAGATTTTCATGCCTGAAATGTAAGAAAAACTTCAAGTCAAAAACCATACTTAGCATTAGTACATGAGAAGCAGTTATTGTGACTTCTTGGAAGGGAAACACTATGTGTGGTAATTTCAAACAATTTATTAATGACAGGGTAAATTTGGATTACATTTTATTTCTAATGGGTAGGATAAAAGAACTAGCTAAAACAGAAGTCAAACGGGTCATTAGTCACTCAAAGTGAAAATTGAATACAGATGAATCTTTTTATTAAAACAAATAAACAATTAATGAATTCTGTAATCATAATTGACATAATATGTTTTTCTTTAATCAAAGGATATTTAGAATTGGGTATTCCGCATCAACCCAACCAACACCAACCATTCTCCACTTTGACCCAAACCAGCCCTCCCATTTTTCCACCTCAAGGAAATACTTACTCAAGGGACCACTTCAAATGATGGGTTTGATCTTCTATCAGATCTTGCTCACTCCTAAGAAGTTGGAGTTTCTGCACAGATTACATATTTCAGTGGATTACATGGAGACCATATTTTTACAGCAAAGCAATAGAAGCTTATAACACTACAAAATTAAATAGATGTTGCATGAACGCACTACACGGAGTAAAACTATTACTTTTTTTTTAACAGGGGCAAAACTATTACTGATTATTCATCTTTCTTTTTTGGGTATCGAAGGCATTATGCAAAGACACACATATAGATACAGCGTACACGTAGATACATAAAGTCATAAACAGATGTTTGGGTATATGCATGTATGGCATGAGCTGTGTGTGCCGGTGGTGAAATTATTGTAGAAGAAAAAGGGAACAAGAGAGAACAGGAACAAGATATCTGTAGACATCTACTTTAATAAATGGTTACGTGTTGAAAATGTATTCAACTTTTGTCTGAAGGCTGTTGTATTGATCAAAATTAGAATGCTTCTATTGAACACATCCAACTTTTGATATCCTTATTGTATGTATTCCATGGTACTTTATATGACATTTCTTCTAAATAGTTGCCACGTGGAAACCACAAGCTGCCATATCGGGAAAAAAAAACAAGCTACCGGGATACATACATGATACAATAGCAATATTTGAAAGTTAAATATGTACAATAATTGTTTTAAGTTGGATACACGCAATAGACCTAAGTTGAATACATTTCCTAACACTTATCCCTTTTATAAAAAAAAGATTAGAAGTAAAGTAGTTAAAATACCTCATCATGGTCATAACACATAAAAATTGCTATAAAACAGGCTAATCATGAGTTTAATATAGAAAACAACACAGGTAACAGTTTCCAATCATCCTATTAAATGTTCAGAATCAATACCATATACTGAAGCTCTATCCATTAATATTTGATACTGGTAAAATCCTCTCAACCAGAACATTTACCTTACGAGTGTACCCTGAGGATGAGAGAACTCTAACTTCTTTCTCAAGTTCTGGAACAACAAGCATTGTCCTCCAGCCTGTTTCATGTAATTGTATTAAGATGCAAGATTAATATTTTAAATAATATTGTCATCTTGGTCAAATCCATAGCTATAGAGCATAAAGATTGTCATAAGCTGCAATAACGATATCAAATGCGCTATCTACTTAAGAAAACTTACATATTAGCTCATGCTAACTAACTAGTCAACCATCAAATGCCAGTTACAATAATAGCAGTGGATTATAAGAATGATATATAATGAATTATTACAGAAAGTTATACCCAGAATTTTTTTGCTGCGTAAGATATCACCATATATATGATCTCCCACATAGAGAACCTATAGACAGTTGAACAGTATATGTTAACTTTATGAGCGCATAAAGAGAGTACAACAAATGAAGAAAACAACAATCAACAGACGTAAGAGATTCAAGAATATCATTCAGGTAAAGATAAGGCAATTAAAGCACATAATAAAGGATTACTAAAGTAAAATATGAAGACATTAAAATTTGCCTTAAAATATGGTGAATACTATGTCAGGAAACGCCATTAAAACTAGATAATAAAAAATATCTTCGTCACATCAAATTATATAGCTTAAGAAGCAATAATAAGCGACAACAGTAACTTGTTTCTTGGTAAGCGTAAACCGGTTATACCAGAAGCAGATTGAAATCAAACAACTCTTGAACAACAAAAGTAAAATGATAAAGATGGCAACAATTTATTATAAACATAAGATGAAGACCATTTTGGCAAGAAGTTATTGAAACTAGATATTAACGACTATCTTTATAACATCAAATACTATGGCATAAGAAGCTGCAATACTATGTTACAACGGATTAAAATCATATAACTCTTTAGCAGCATGTAATATATATTTCAAGAAGGTTTATGAAATCAACAAATAATTACAAGACAAATGCAGTGAAGAACCCAAAATATTACACAATACCTGTGAACTTGACCCCACATTAAGTAATTTATGCAGATGCCCAACATTGCCTCCCTGAAACACCTTGCAATGCTTATTTGGGATGTCATCTGGCAGTTCTATCTCAGGACTTCCCACCTAGTGATAATTAATTACAACATGTTCAGCGTATGAATAAATGCATCCCGGGAAAGGGAGAGGGGGAGGGGGGGAAAACTGAAAAGATGTACGTACAAACCTGAGCAAGTGGAGTACCATTGTCAGTATTGATGAGTTTCCCAGAGGCAGGCTCAACCATAAAAAGGTTAGCACGATTTTCATCATGGAAAAAGCTTGGTTTCGCGCTGCATGAACAAAGCTTTTTCTTTAACATATGTTCTATTACACATAAAGCACAACAGGTTCTTTAAACAAAGTAGTAAAAGCATAAACCATTTAAGGATATGAAGACAAAGAAAAACCAGAACCTGCCAGTGATGACAAAGTCAAAGTGTTGGAGCCAATCAAGACTTAAAGAAGAACTGCCATCTATTGCCCGTGGCCCAAATACAAAATTCATCACGACATTCGTATAATCCCAAAGGCTGCATCACATAACCAATTTTAGGTCAATGTTATATTGAGGTTGCAAATAGTACTTCAAAAATAAGGGCTAAGGAGGAAACCCTAATCCTTGTACCACATAGATACCCATCATCCCTCATAAGGGTTATGATTCAGGTGAAATACCTCCACTTAATCCCCACCTGACTTGGGCACCACGTAGGATCGAACCCGCGTCGCTAGACCTCACATGTGGGCCAAATTTCATTGGTAACGGGTACCACTCCATCTATGATGGATTGGTACATATAGTAATTCCAAAAGCATGTTCAGATAATAATGTCATCTCCATTGGCGTGAATACACGACCCATACAGCCATAATATCTATTCTCGTTTTTTTACTTCTGTAGAGTAACTCAGTTTGAATGAAGTGAATTGGTAGAAGGCAAGTTCTTCATTTTTGTTTCTCAAACCGCTAATCATTTGCATACATCATATTTTTAGTTGTTTTTACCTCAGTGACTGAAATGGTTCAACAAGAACAAGACGGGGCCAACATTTTAAGTCCATTTATGAGTCAAGTCCAAATACCAAGTTGACTTTGCAACAGGAGATGCAGCTAAGCTTTAAATGAGAGGTGGCAAATTGTGTAAGCTGGGATAGATTACTTTATATATGATATGAGTAAATGGTATATCAAATGAACACCTTTTAAGTCCAGTACTCCAGTTTCTTTTTTACAAATTTGATGAAACAGAATATTTTATAACCAATAGGTCAACTGAACCAGCTCATCAAATGAATAGCTGCGCATCCTACTTCCTCTATGTTCTTGACAGCATATCTTTGCCAATGCCACCCTATCTATTACAGAACAATTATGGGATATAGATATACCTGTTTGTCACTAAGAAGACAGCACGACCAGATGATTTCAGCATATTAAGCATTGGGGCAATCGAGTTGTCCTCATTGATATATCTGAAAAGTAAACAAAATGTTCAAGAAAAGGGAAGATACAAAAAGAGACACAAAACGATAAGAGGGAAGATGTATACAGACATGTATATATACCCACACGCACACACACATAGACATGTACATGTGCATATACTAATTCCTATATATCCCCAAACCCTGTCTTTGCCAAAGTACATACAACAAGTAGTATTAGTGGAATGTAGGATGCAATAGCAGAAAGTGAAGAAGAGAGTCCGATGACTAATCTTACGAATTAAGCAAATACTTGTGTAATATACATAGAAAGTTATTTTTGTCCCTGAAATTCTTTGAAAAAGTTTCACTAAAATTCAGTAGCACTCTTTGTTGCGAAGTTCCTTTTATAAAAGTTCAATGGCAAATCTTTTTTGTGAAGTTTTGCTTTGATAAAGTTCAATTTTTCTTCATTAACTTTTACAGAATGCCAACGCAGACTTGATCAAGTCATTATAATCTTAGAGTTATCACTTGATCCTTTTGATCTCACCAGAACCCCTTGATGTCACAAAATATTAAATTAAATGCAAGTGTTGATTTACTATAAAAGGATTGATGGAAAATTTGATATAATGATTAACCCTCACTTTTCCATCTTTCCTTTCGTGAGGATTCATTCCCAACTCAAAGTCATTACTCTTAATATCTATCATCTTTAGTGTTTGGTAGGTAACAATATATGTTTATTTGTTTAATGACTAGATCATATATAGATCATTATTTAGGTTCTCTACTTTGTGATACTAGTTTGTACCACACATTGTTTAGCCTTATATAGTAATGAGGATTAATTTCCATGTGTACATTAGTTGTCATTTTAGATAGCTTGATTCGTCCACCACTTATAAGTCTAAGATATAAGTTCAGCCAAAATCATCTCCTAAAGGAGACATTCCATCTCTCCGCCTCCAATTTTGATCTCTATAACTATCTAAATTCTCAAAAGATCAGGTCCATGTTAAAGTCAACTTCAAATAGTTGGTACAAAGTGTAAACGTGCAAGACACGATCATATATATTTTAGCATCTTTTATACAAATAATAATTACCTTAGCAGATTTTTTGTGGTGACACAATTACGATTTTCTACCACTCGTCATTTAAGCTTAAATAGTAACCAAGGATTGATTTCCACGTGTACATTAATTATCAATTTTAGACAGCTTGATACATCCACCGCTTATATGTCTAAGATATAACTTCAGCCAAATCACCTCCTAAAGGAAGCATTCTCATCCCTCCACCTCCTATTTTTGATCTCTATTACTATGAAAATTCTCAAACCCAGATTCAAGATCAGGCGCATGTCATAATCAACTTCAAAGTGTTTGTGCAAAGTGATAACGAGCAAAATAAGAACACATTCGGTGAGATGATATTAATGCCAATACTTTAGTTATAAGATGCGATTATATATGTTTTAGCGTATTTTATACAATCAATACTTGTCTTAACAGATCTTTGTGCATTAGAAAGATCTGACATAATTGGCCCATTTCTTTGTTAGCTATGTTTTTATAAGTTACATGTTTGACCTGTTACTGAAACACAATCTAGATGCTGACACGTTTCCATTTAAATGGGTTGAATTTGCCACTTGTATAAAACTAATTCACTCAGTATTCACAAGCCTCTCAAATTTTACACCGGTGTGCTTCACATACTTATAATAGATGAATGGTGGAGTTTAAGTTGTTCACTTAACTGGTCATGTCAGATAAGCTATATAAAAACAACAAAATTAAGTTAGTTAGAAGGTAGAGACCGTTGCCTTTTTTCTGAAATTAGGTCGTACCAAGCATACTACTCCTTATCTTCAAGATAAATTTCTAACTGAAAGCTCAAACTAATATTAGTTCTCTTATAGCTTGCTAAGTTGGTGCTAGAAAGGGATTTATAGTATCTACACGATTGACAGGAATATAATTATGGCATAATAAACATAAAATAAGGAAAATAAACATGTTTAACATTGGCGCGATTTGAAATGAGTACATATATTTAGGACTTTGAGTGTGGGTGCAAGAAAAAAATTTAAGCTATGGTCTCACTACAATAGATTTGGAAAAATGTATTGGAATTTAAAAATATATATTTATATATTTACTCCAGATGACAAAGTAAAAATGTACGGTATATACTTGTTATAACAGTCCTTGAATAGTCATTTAGTTGCAAACATTTCACCTCCATATGTTGTAAGGCTTATATTACTACAGTGTGTGTAAGAAATATAAACCTCTGTGGCTCTATTATATAAGTGTTGTAAAGATCAGCTACATTTACACCTCCATTTTTATAAGCTTTAGAAACCTAATCCAAATTGATCATATTATTTAATCTAAAAGTGGTAAATAATGTTAATATGGCAGCGCTATTGATGAAGCAGTTATGAGATAAACACCCAAGAGATTAGTCGGCATAGTATTTTAACAGCTGAACTCTGGGTTGATTTATACTTCTGATAAACACCCAAGAGATTATCCTTGTTCACAGAAATAAGTATGATGGTCAACCCATAAGCTACTGAAAATTTTATACTAGTATAGAAGTTTTATTTCAAGTAAGATACAACTAAAAATTCTTAACCTTTAGTGGGTCCCCTACTTTACACATAAACTTTATCATAGTAATTTCTGTGTCGAAATCATATGCGATGCAATACCATGGCACCGGTTCCACAGTGTTGCAAGTTGCAAGATTATAGTTAATTAATGTAGGCCAAATGTTACTTTTCTTTATACCAAAAAGCATAAATAAAAAAACAGAATGCACGTACTTTTTGGGATCCTTGGCAACCATCTGCTTCAAAGTTCCATCACGGTGACACATATCAACAGCAGAGCGGACATCTGTGTAGATACGAGAGTAGCTGCAAGATTTATTTGTAGCATTAATATATTTTGTAGAATTCCATGTAATGAATAAGCATAGGAAAGAAATACATCATTGAGTAATTCTTTAAATGCTGTAAATGGAGGGCATGTGATTCTATCTAACATATATGAATTTCTACCCAACACATTCTACTTCTCAAATTTTGTCTTTCATCCTCAACTTGATTAGTCATCTCTATATAAGTTGAAGCAGAAGCTTGAAAAGTAAATAAAAGAACAGTCACGGTATATAAAATGTGAACAGATGGATAATCCATCTGTACACATGTATAAGACTATTTGTCCAAACTTTTCCCCGACCAACCGAATTTGTTAAATAGATTAAATTGAAGTCCTAGACAGTGGTCATACAGCTAACATACAGTTAAACATAATCCCAGAGCAGTTAGCAAGGCTATGCATCATACGTAAGGAGACCATGGTACCGTGTAGAGTATAATAATCATGATTGCTGTTTTTATAATCATACAAAATAGTAAAATCCATCCACCCTAAAATTTGAAGTTATCCAAACTTGATGATCCAACTTAGTGTAATAAAAACTATGATTTTAAATTTTTGATACGGAGCTAATAGTAAACCTGTCCCAAGACCTTATTATGGTTTTACGTAGTAATCTACTCTATGCAATACAACCAAATAATTCCAACTAAATTTTTATACATCTTAATTTGATAAAATCCATAATTAATGGTTACAACTTCAAATAAGTATACTTAAGGTAAGAAGAGAGCACCTATGACAATTTCCAATCCCCCACAATGTCAATAAGTTGACAATGATGTGTCTCACAACATGTTAAACGGATGTTCAGTGTATAATTGAACTATAAGCTCAAATTCCATAAGCAGTTAAAGTAAATAAATTAACAAAGACATAAAATACTCTAGACAATGATTGCCAATGATAATGTAATCTATGACTATAGCATTAATCAGGAATTAGAAAGTTTAGTTAAAGGTTTAAGTTCTGCTCCTTACTCTTTATCATCTAAGAGTTTCCCAGGGTTATTATCCTTGAAATCAACCAGCTGAGCAAATAAATAAGCTTCTGCCAGCGAGAACAGTGTATCGATATGGGCATAGTCAGGCCCATCAAATGCATCTCGAACAAAGCCGTTCCCATAAGTCTTCGCTTTTTCATCCTTTGATATTAGCATAAATCCATGATAGGCAACTTTAACATATTTATGTCTGTCCATCTGAGAGATAGGTAAAAAACAGAGTATAGAAGGTCAAAATAAAGAAAAGAAAGAAAAAAACTATAACTTAAAAATAACTTATGGTAATTAGCTCAATTTATGCTATTCGGACAAACACAACGATTGTATCTAATACTTGACAACTGCAAACCTTCAACACATTTCCTCGCTTTTTATCAAGAACAAGTCCTCTGACCATGTATTTCCAATCAAAAGATAACTCCAGTATCTGCATTAGAACAGAAATGGCAAAAAATATAATAATTATTAACCTTGTCGTGTATATATAGAACAAACAACTATTGGTAGCTGAAAACTGAAGTCATACGATTTAATTGTCATATTTAGCCAGGGGTGATGTACTTAACTATACATAATGGAAAAAAGGATGCAAAGTACTACAAAAGCATATAGCTGATTAGTTTACGTCATACAAATATGTTACCATTTTCATTTATCTGAAAATATAATTATATTTCCTTTTACTGTAAGATATGAATCGAGTCAAACATTCAGATATGCAAATTAAATGTTGACAGCAAATATCAAAGTATTTATATAAACTATTTTGCATACATAATTGAAGGAACGATACTACATCCAGGTTATGTAAGATCAATATCAACAAACCTCCTTTGGATATCCCAAGTTGTTTACTAGCTTCTCGACAGTACCATCATAAGCAAGGGCTTCAAAAGTGTCAGGCTTGTACACACCATTTTAATTTCACACCATGGATTTCGGAAAAGGGATCGAAAGCACTCCTTCTGGACTATTATCTCCTCAAGAAATCCAAGCTTTACAGAAGGAGAATAAGCTTTTTAATGAGGTATACTCTTCCCTTTTAATCCCTCTTATTTCTTTGGAGCCTAACCCCCTCTAAGGGTTATCTATCACTTTGTTTCTGATGCGAGTTTAGTTTCATGTTTACAGCTATTTGTAGTTAGTAAACTTCAAGTTAAAGCACTCAGTGAATATCTACTTAAAGGCAATATGGAAGCCTGTAGGCAGCACCATCCCTTGTTACTGAAGCAGCTCATGGCTATGACTTCCATAAGTGAAGATGCAATGGAAGGCTCGGCAAAGGAAGAGAAAAAGAAGACTATGGAAGAGCAAGAGAAGACTTTGAAGTGATTAACCATTGTCCCTTCAATGTGTTTGTTGCTTCTTTAAAGTGAGTGTTACTGTTACCCTTGTTCAATTCTATGGTTAGATCGAGCTGCGGTTTGTTCAAGCTTTCTTGGGTGGTGAGGTGATAGCAGCTGGTTGCTGTGTGTTGGGTAGGTTGTAGACAAGATTCTAATTTTCCTCAATAAAGTCACTATATTATACTCCCTCCGTCCCATCAAAAGTGTCCACTTTTGATTTTTCAAAGTCTTTGTCTTACAACTTTGACCTTAAAT
>JANDBE010000047.1:9645072-9667680 GCA_024320915.1 Erigeron philadelphicus | reverse complement strand
ACACTTTGTTTGATCAAATGCAATGTATTCACTGGATTGCCTGGGATATGGTTGTGGCACCTAAAGATAAAAGCGGACTGGGATTGGGCTTGTTGGTGGATGCTAATCTCAGTCTCTTGAGTACTAAATAGATTTGGAGGTTTAATGTGGAGGAATCCAAGATGTGGAGAAGGGTCGTTGCGGCGTTCCATTTTGGTGATGGGTTTGGTCCAACATTTTTAAGGTTCGCAAGGACCTGCTTAAACGGAGTATTGATATTTCCCATCATATTATCCGCTCTTCTGTGAATGGCTTGTCTAGTAACAACTCTTGCGTGTGGGAAGGCGGTGGAAATAGTCGTATCTTCTCTGTTTCTTCATGTAAAGAGTTGGTGTGTGGCGATAGGGATAGTTTATACTATGAACATGCCTGGTGTACGTGGCTTCCTTACAAGGTGAACATTTTCAATTAACGGGCTGAAATGAATACATTACCGACTTGTGACAACTTGTTAAAACGTGATATTGGGATTCCTTGCTCTTTATGTCCGCTTTGCAACGAGTGGCCAAAATCGGTGGAGCATCTATTGGTTTCGTGTCCCATGGTGGCAGGTCTATGGAACTGTGTGGAAAAATGGTGTAAAATTTCCCCTATGTTTGCCTTTTCTTTACGAGATCTTATGCAGCTTTATGTTTCTTCTCATCTGAACTCGGCTAATAAGGAAATCTTTCATGCAGTGGTGTTGATCGCTTGTTGGAGCATTTCGAGGGCCCGAAAGAATTGCTATATCAAGGGCAGGCATGGTCTAGTGCGCGGGTGTTTGAAGGTATACAATCGTTGTAATCACTCCACCATCTTACCGCCACAACGCGCGGGTACTTTGTCTCGCTATTATTATACATATATATACCAGTCCTAATACTTGTACGATATACGATAGCTATATAGCTTGTATCATAACCAAATTCGTAAATGCCACATACATGATTCCTGATTATAAAACAAATTATGGTTAATATAAACCGATTATTGAAGTTAAATTATAATAAACAGTGATGATAAATATGATATATGTTTAGTTAGAGTTTTGAATTTACCTTAATTTTTTAAAATCACATCAAAATCGGAACTTGTAAACATAGTGGGTGACGACAAATAGTCTTGTGATTTTGGATCGTAAACTCAAATTTTTAAAGTCTCTATGTTAATAACTTATTATTATAAGTAATATATGTAATAGAAGTTGAAAAATTGAGAAGAAAAAGAGACAATTTATTAATGAGAAAACGATTAATTAAATAAAATTATAATATCTTTTGAATTAATAAGTCAAGAGTTAGAGTTTAATTCTAAGTATAATAAGAAAGTTGAATTTATATACAATTAAAAAAAGCTAATTTAATAAAATAAACATTAAAAGGACACATGTCGATAAAAAATTATGCCACGAGTCGTTTCAAGAACATCTCAATCCTGTTTTCGTTTATTGGTAGATAATATATATAATCAGAGGAGGAGCCGGGAGTAAATCCTTGTGATAACCAATTTCATTTAGGTTGGTTGGTCAGGGGTATTTTCTAAATCTACTGTGGGCCCCAGAAGTGAGTTTTTCTAAAGGTCTCAGGTTCGAGTCTTTGGTTTCTCCTCTCAAGGTATTTTCCATGAAAAAGGGGTTGGAGGTCTAGCAAATTGCTAGTTAAAATTGCCTTCGGCATGTCTAAATCGAAACTAACTCGATCAATCGCTTAGATGGCGAGTAAAAGCTTCCACAGCCACTTCGTACTCCTTACAGAAAAAAAAGAAGTAAATCCTTGTGATACGAGAGTTCACCTAGAGAAGAGAGAAACGAGACCTATGCTAAATAATTGATTTCATAGCCTCCTAGGAATTTTCAACCAACTAATTGATCAAGAGTAGCAAAGAAACCATAAAACCTTAACCTTACAGGAGCCGTAAGTAAGAACTACTATGGTGTTAAAAAAAGGCATTTAGCAAAGCAACTGTTAGTTCAAGTATCCAGAAAGTAATACTGTTTGTTCTCTTACAGATTTCATGTTTCTGAAGATCCAGCCTGACCCAACGCAAACCAACCTGACGTTACCCATTATCCCTGATGTGTTCAATTTGTTGTTCCAACTAAATCCGACACATGAGATTCTAATCCTAGATCTCACTTGGATGTAAGAACTTAGCCGTTCTTAAAAGGGCCAGTGGGCAACCTTAAGACATGTAAAATGCACAAAGCCTCAAAAGAACTGTCGACTCCTAGCGAGTTATTACACCCCTAGAGCAAAAGTAGCAATTAATATATGTAAGCAAATGTAGGATTGTTACCTTAAAGATGTGCCATATAAAACCACCATAGCATAATTTGCATTTGGGTTAAAACTAAGTTCACAAATTTATGGAGCAAATCCAACATTACATGCCATTGTGGCCAGCTCTATAGCCAAAAATACGAAATTGCCTGCTAGACTCTAGACAAAATATTCATTTACAGTAAGCTCCCTCCCTCTTCTCTGGGGATTGTTAGCATAAGTATTTACAGACTTGCTGCCAAAATAAACAAATCAAGCCACTAGTCTTCAACGGTCTGAATCTCGCCCATCATGATCCTGTTGCTAAGAACACTAAAGCCTAAAACTGACGGACTAACCTTTTTTCCCTTCCTACCCTTCTTTTTTCCTCCAACCTTGGTGGGCCCACCATCTACATTGCTGCTATCCAAATTGAGCTCCCCGGGACCATCATTGGCACAATTTGTGTCTCTGGAAAACTTTGTGTTGTCTTGAGCTTGGAAGGCAATCTCGAGGATGTCAGAAGACAAGAAATCTTTGTAGTTGAGAAACTTGTCAATGAACTCATGATTACGGTCGTATGAACCCAGGTTCTCCTTTAGAAGTATCTCTGCTTCTGATCTTGACTGCTTTAGACAAAATTCTAAGAAACTTGTATCTGAAAAGAGGATGGGTAACTTGGTAAAACATCTTAAAAACATCAAGATCACAGTTTAAGAAGTGTTAGCGCTAAACTCATATTAAACCCATTAGCAAGACTAACTCCAACTCATAGGGTTAGTAATTAAATTCCAAGGGCAATCAATTGCAGTATCAGCAATACTACCAGTTAAAAAGAGGAACACCTTAAATTTAATAAGAGTTAGGGGTAAGGGAATATGAGGCTGTTAGGCATCTAAGTTGGGTGAAAAACCCCTCACATTCCTTTTTTTAAACCACGAAAATCATGGGGGCCCAAGCATTTATGCAAAATAAAAATAGTATGTGAGGGGTTTCTCACCCAAGTTGGGTGCATAACAGCCCCATACTCACCTTTCCCATTTAATAATTACCTTTTGTTCCAATAAGCCTGACACACTCACTTTCACACCAATCTCTGAAGTCCATTGCCTCTGCAAAATCAGAGTCAAAAGTCAAATTCCAATATAGTTATAATTGACAAAAAATCACCAAGGTCAATTCAGCGTACCTGAATGTTTATCAACGACCTTTCCACCCATAGATTTCTCTCGGATCAACGACCCCCCAGAAATTCCTTTAACAGAAGTTTTCTTTGACCGATAAACCTGGCTTGTAAGTTGAGGAAAATCTGATCTGCATGACAAATATGTTAAGAAAACATAAAAAAGTTTTGGCCAAGAAAGCATAGAATTGGATTCAAAATAAATCATCTGCTAAAGATAGATATGGCAAAATGGGTGAGTTGGCAGGTTGGACAGAATCAAAACAAGTTCAGGTCAAACAGAAAGAGTCAATTGACATGAAAACACTTCCTTGTCCATCGTTAATTTAGCATATAATCAATGCATTAAATGACTTACAGAAATATATACTAATACTAAAAATAGAATGATTTAAGAGGCTGTATAGGCACTTAAATTATACTCCATGCAACTTATAAACAGTTTGACCCATTTCTTGTTCTAGCTATTTTTTAAAGTTGATCTGCCTTGATTATAATTATCCCAACTCGAGGTTAAAATTGTAATTATCTCAAACCAGCTTATTCACAGAATCACAGGCAAATGGATAAGATTCCCATGTCTAGATATAGATAGACTTCGATTATGCATCAAAGAATAGTGAACTTACTGTTTCATTTCTTGCTTTGGTTGATCCACTGGACCCCAGAACAGGTCATCATCCTCTTTATTTTCTGATTGAACAGAAACTTGAGATGTAATCTGGATAGCGGATGCAGCATTCGCAATAGATGACAAGGACGATGACCATGAAGGACCATCTACGTGTGTAGACTGAACTTGTACAGATTTTTGAGAAGTTGGCACAGGTATTTGATGCTGATTAGAAAATAAATTCTTCTCTTGTTCCTTCAATATGTCTCTCAAAGACGTGTGTGTAGTAAGCTTTCCGGAATCAGTTGACCAAGCAGGAGCAGGTGCTGGGGCTGTCATCTCCACTTTCCAGGCCACATAATCTCCCAGTGACGAAACAGACGGCAATAACTCCTTTTCCTGTTGTGTCACATGTGAATCCTTAACTTTCTCGTTAAGACTTGAACTGATAGGAAGTTCAGGTGCTGAAGCTTTGAGTCCTGCAGCCTTTGCTTTTGCAGACTTTTTCCGGCTCTTTTTGCTTTCTTTAGCCTCGATAAAGTTCACATCGTCAGTTGAATCAGACTGAAAACTTGCCGACTCCTTTTCACTGGGTTTTTCTATAACTTCACTAGCTAAGAGATCTTGAGGTGAGCTCTTTCTGCTTTTCTGATTCACAGAACACTCAGAAACTCTAGGGTCAGAGCTTACCTGGTTCATCTTGGTTCCTTTGTAATCCGATTTTCTAACAATGCCAGCCCATGGGGTGGATAGATTGATGGAGCCTAACGATGTTGAAATATCAGTAACTGACAATTCTAACTGTGTTTGTGCATCTGCCTGTGCCCTTCGCTGTTCTTCTTGTTGGATTTCTAAAAATGACTTTGGCTTAAAGCCAGGTGCAGGCTTCCATGCTCGTTGACCCATATACGCATCGGTGCTGACTTCATTCTTTTTCAAAGATATTTCGTCAGTAGTATCAAATACATTATCAGGATCTACAATGACCCTGCATTGCATTTCTTCTTGAAGACAGATATATGGTTTGCTGACTTTGGCTTCAGATTGCTTTGTCTTAGATGTCGTCTTTTCAGAAGGTGTATTGACCTCAAGTGACGCAACAGCTTTTTCTTCTTCTGAAGCAGATACTTCAGTAGATGTTATGTTCTCAAACTTTGGCCCTTCCACAACATTCACAGATGACACCGTGAAACCACCACGATGTTCACACTTTGAAACTTCATTGTCAGGAGCTCCAGTGGAAAGCAACAGTGATGGATTTTCGAAGTGGTCTGCAGGTAAAGACATTGAAGCACCCTTCATGTGACTATTTTCACCACTTACCATCATTTGATGAGGCAAGAGTATTGGAACTTTAGATTCATTCATATGGGCACCAGCTTGTGAAACAATTGGAGCTTGATTTTGAGAACCCATGTGGAAGATTTCATTTGTAGGCTGTAACCCTATACGATCCAACGGCTGCATCTGTTGGTTAGTGAGCACCTGAGAAATCAACTGCTGTCTCAATAGCTGTTGTTGCTGCAGCTCCTGCTTCTGTTTAAGCAACAAGTATTCCTCCAATATTGACATCTGCTGTGTTGGTATTGGTGCTTGAGGATTCATCTGTGACATGTGTTTCTGTTGCAGCAAATTTAGCAGTTGAGGGTCTTGAGAGATGGCAGAAGCAAGCAACTGTTCAGGAAGTAGGGGACTAGATTGATTCTGTGGTTGAAGTCCATGGTGGATCCCAAACGATGATTGATGGGGATCCAAACCACCTTGAACTGGAAAGTTTGACGAATTTGTAACTCCATTGTTGACCGCAGAGTTAGACTTATCAGATAAACCCTGAAGAATGGACATTAAATTCGGACTCGGGACATTTGGGGGATGGGGTTGTTGTCGAAGAGTTTCAACAGCAGATAAAACATTTGATTGTGAAGTTGTGGGATCGGAATCCCTTCCAGACCAAAGGGAATAACGACTAGATATTGATGATTGCCTTTCAAGTTCTATCCTCTTCGCCAACTTGTACAAGTTATCACCACTCTCTGTTCCAAGTGGAGGAGCCATGTTAGACTTCCCATGTCCCTTTGTACCTGTAAAGTGAATAAAACTGTCAGTCACACGTAAAGCAGATACAAAAAACATAATCGCATAAATCGATTCATAGGAGGTTAAAGGGGTGTTTGGATTTTCGAAAGTGAATATGTGATATTCAATAATTAAAGATAAGAGTTAAAAACAGGCTGAAGAAGATAGGGTCTGATACGCTTCTGCTAAAGTTATACTTTAAATATTACATGTTTGCGTGTTTGGCAAATTCTAAAGTTTCGTAAAATAGAAGAGGACAACATATGTGTAGAAGTTTTTTGAAAAAGAAGTACAAGTCTTTTAATTAGGTTAAAAGAAATGGTAAACAGATGTGTTGAATTTATTGTAGGTAATTCAATTGTGGTTTCAAAACACAATGCAGATACGCCCATATTATTAGAGATCAATGACTCAATAAACTATTATCAATTCAGCCTCCGTAACTGAACCATACTAAAATTTTAAGATCAATTTCATCATGGTATTATACTATTATTATATCCTGAACCAGTGTAAAGCTTACTAAAAGCAGTGAACTTCGACTTACTAGATTCATCATGGACTTCACTTTGTTTTGCTGCACTGAAACCTGGGGGTGGTCTGACCTTGGAACGGAGATGAGGCATGACATCACCAAGTGAACTCCATGGTGACTCTGGTGGAGCATTTGCAAGACGTACCAACAGATCTATCCCAAAATATCCAGCCTCATACCAACCAATGATATCGATGCCAGTAAAAGGACCTTGAACTGATCCCTGAGGATCTTTGTAGAAAAGAACCAGGTCTTCAGGAGATGGCTGGGATACCAAATGTGTTCTTGTTTCTTGATCTTTGTCTAAAGGTCCAGACGGTTGCCTTCTAACGATTGGATCCTCACCTAGTTGCCATTTATGCTCATCTTTGAAGTATGGATCAACAGACCTGCCATTCGGCTCATCAGTGGTGTCCTTACGAGGCTGAGACCGCCAACTTTCTCCAGAGTGAACAGAGGTTCCATGCCCTCTTGACTCTCGAGCACTTCCCATATCATTGCTCCTTGCATAATTTTCTGCTTCTACAAAATACAACAAATAAATACTAATAACAAAATTAAAAATTATAGGCCTCAGAGCATCACAGTATAAAAGTTTCAGTAATAATAGAAAATAACTAAAAAGCCAAAAGATTAGCAAGCAGCCAGAGAGTTCTTTAATTCACTCATTAATTTTCTATATTGAGTATCACAACAACGGAAAACATAGTGTCGCACGAGTAGAGAATGCTACTTTCACCCATTTACTTTATAATGTATCAATTTCAGCCTTTTTAATCTAAAACAGGAGAACGCGACAACATTAAGAGCTTAACATAAGAAAGAACGAGTCAAATAGACTGAATGGCCAGTCTTGTAAAAAACGAGCAATCACAGAAATATATCACCTAGCAACCATGACAACTCATGTTACACTCACATGCACTCCAATTCGAAATGCAATATATGGTTCGCAAGCCAATGTGATGTCTGCTTCTCAAAAGACAAATGCTCAAAATAAATCTATATAATTACCTGTATAACCATCAGCATTCTCATCTCTACTGATGTCGGCAGAAAGTTCTTCTCTATTCCCTGCATTATAAAGCGATATCCAACAGCAAAATTTTATTACAAATTATACATCAGTCTTTATATAAAATCAATAAGAAGATCATGGTACCAAGTTTGGTTCTTCTTGACTGCACGTCAGCCATGTTACGCCCAAGAGATCCATCTTTAGTAATTTCAGGTGCACTACTACTTATTACGTCCCCTTTTTCAATCCCCTTTAAAATGAACTGCCAAAGAAATAGCATATTAATATAACTATAAGACCTCATGATCAACATGTTTACCTATGACTATGCCAGTTTGAATTGGTTTTATCTTAGACAGATCGATAAAATTAGTCAAAAGGGGAATCAGGTACACGAGTTGACTACTCAAATAGGTTGAAAAAGGTATCCCAAAGTCTATTTTAATGCATACAAGTATCTATATCATTTGCTTCAAATAGTTATACTAATGTTGGATAATATCCATTTTTGAATCATAACATACTAACTATTTGTAAAAGGGAATATTCACTTGACAAGCTGGTGTTTACCGGTCAACCCGACCTGACCAGGTCCATTGGGACCTATTAACTAACCCTGAACCACCCATCTTGCCACCTTCAGTCAAATGTGATAACCATTGTAATTACCAATTCCTCAGGGGTGGGTTCAATAAGTGCAAGAGGCTCCAAAGGTTCTTCCTGCGTAAAAGAAGGCACAAACACGACACCATCTAACACCCTCTTATCAGTCATTGTGTACAAGTCAATCAGCTTTGCCCTGCTATATCTCACAACAGAAGTCTCTTCATGATGCCGGTCAATCTTTTCACAAAATGATGCGGATGAGTGCGAATCAATGGAGGTCATATGGTTCCCTTCAAAGAAACCCCGTCCCCTACCATGGGAGAAAGTCGGGTTATGATTTTCACCATGTCCCCCAATAGGAGAAAGCTTGTTTGAACCTGGGCTCTGGTAAGAAGGCGGCTCAAATTTTCCTCTATTGAGAGCAGAAGCCGACCTCCATGGCCTAGGATGGTCTGTATCCCTCTCATCATTTCCAGAATCAGTCCACTTGTCACGAGGACTGACCATTTCCTTGTTATTAGAACCCCGCCGTGTGTTCCATTTGCTCTCACGACGTGGGTCATGATTTTGATCCTTATTTCCCGCATCAGCCCATCTTTCAGATGGTGGACGATATCTTCCAGAAGGGCTATCAACCCAACGTTCTACATTGCGGTTATCTCCAAGTTCTTTATCGCACTCTCGCCACCTGTCCTTTCGAAGAGAGGAATTTGTCTCTCTCTCCTCATCATGCCAACGCTCACGGTTAATGAGCACAGAAGGGCGAAACACATCCTTCTTCTTAGAGACATCATTGACCTGGTCAAACTTTTCTTCTGATTTTACGGGACCAGGACGAGTGGCAGAGGTTGGAAAGAGACTTGTGTGCATCTCCTGCATTTAACATATATAAAAGATTATGATACTAGAAAACCACATAAGCTTAGAAAGCTAACAAGTTAAATTACAATATTTAAACGGAAAAAAAATAAGCTAAAAGGTCACCCACCCCAGATACAGCTCCAGTCTTATTCTCCCCGGGTTTCGGCTGAAGCCACTGTGGTGAAAGCGGAATAGAACTGTCAGAACCTTGTCCGTCTAGACAATGAAACAATGAAATACTAATTAGATTCATATTCATAAAAACTAAAAATGCAATAATAAAACGTGAATATCTTTAGTTAGTATTTAACAGCCATATAAAAAATTTTATTGCAAGCCAAAATCACGACAATCACAGCACAATAATGCAGGATATAGTACCCGATTTCAAAAGTGAAATTTCAAGACATAGACAACGGCCCTATTGACTGTTTGAATTTGCAAAAGAAATATCTCTAGAAAAGTAAGTCGGTTAAAAAAGCCTATGATCTCATACCACTTATAATGCTCAGTGAACAAAGAAATGAGTTTCCAAAAACATAATGCGACAAAGACACCAATGTTTATCACACTATCATGTAGACATAAGTTAAGGTGTTACACACAAACCAACAGATGCACTTAAACTCTTCACCAAAAGTGATTTAAATAAGTTTTTTCATATTAGTGCTTTGTATCATTGATTAATGAAACAAACAATAGTATTCAAATAACAAAAATCGCTTAATATTACACCCTAACACACACAAATGAAACTCTCAGGCATACCAGTTTCTACAACAAATGCACGGAACAACATAGCATGGTAAGTGTAAAATTAACACAAATGTCGTAGGTTTCACCTTAGATTGTTGAAATTTCACATACCCATTAATTTAGTCACAGTCAATTAGCTACATTAGTTTGGGATTGTAGTGGGTTTTCAAATTATTGTGTCACTTGTAAAGTCGTAGTTCATGTGTCATATTTTTGCGGTCGGTTTGGACTACACTTAAAAGGAACTAAAGTTAAATATAAACACCAACACACAAAAGGAAACTTCTCTAATGCCTTGTGTCAGTTCTAAGTCGATTGACTATATAAATTAACTATATAAATTAACGCAATTATGTCATATGTAACGCAACCTAACCGGGTATCCCCATGACTGTTTCCTCACCCTCTCCTTAGCCAACCCCAAAAATATACCTAGTTAAGTCTCGAAACTCGTACCGTATTAGACACAAAATGTTGATCTACCACAATGATTTCACACACTTTTATTTTTCGAAAACACCCGAAGTATGAATTAAAAAAGAATAACACTGTTCATATCTAACTCTTACAAAATACAAAAAAAAAATCAACAATTTCTAAAACCCTACATACAAATATAACACAAAAACTTATAAATTCAACCAAAATGCACTTGTCTCACAAAACCCACATCAACCTTTACACAAAATCTAAAATTTTAGAATACCCACAAAAAATAGTACATTTTATAAACATATTAAAGTTAAATAAGTGAATAAACTGATATAATATATATATATATATATATATAGTAAAATGTGTATATAAAAAACCTTTAGAGATCTGAGAGTTATCAAGAGAGTCAGTTTTGTCAGCCATTGATGAATAGAAAGAAAAGCTTGGAGACGCCAAGGGTTTATGGTGTGTGTTTGTGTGTGTAAATGTAAGCAAGGGAATGGGGGGAAATAAAAGTGTGTGTAGATAAAATATGGAAAAAGAAAGCGAAATGAAAAAATGTGATTGACAAGAAGGATCCTTGATGTTTATGGGTGTTTACAATTAAACTTTTTCACTTAGGGTTGACGTGTTGATCAGGTTAGACGGGATTTGATAGATCATGGGTTCGGGTTTTGTATAACGATCAATTACCTTTTAATAGCAAATTATTACACCATATCTAATTCTAATCATAGTGTTTTTACGCCAAATTAATCTTTTCCTCGATAGCATAACAAGTGAAATAGTTCCATATTTACAAAATATTCAGTTGACCATGAATAGAAGGAAATGTATTTATTCGAGCTATATTGATAAAATAATTTTGGTAGTTAAGACTAATTTGGTTACAATATCAATGGATTGGCAATCATGATTTAAATTTAAAATACTAGTAAAACAATATTGGTAAGGTGGATTAATAAAGGTTTTTTAAGAATCTTGATTTCCAGACATACGCATAATTTAAGAGTAAAAATAAAATAGAATGTCGCTAAAAAAAAGCCTCAATTTAAGTTTGACTAAAACTTTTGATTAGTAGCCAGTTTAACCGGTGATGGGAACGGATATAAGGATGTAATTTTATTTCTCGATAGGGTGGAGACGAAGATGGGAAAGTGTAGATCCCTGATCCCATACCTAAACCCGATATTATTATATATATATATATATATATATATTAAAATTACTTTAACTTTTTTATATATGTTAGAATTATTTTAGGTTTAGAGTATTTATTTAATACTTTTTATGTGTTATATTTTATTTATCATTTAGTTAACATAGATATTAGTTTATATATAAAAAGAAAATGTCTAACTACATGTTCTACTACTTATCTTATGCTACAATAAAATAATATAAAATTAAAAATTTTAGTGGTTTTCATGGTTTTGATCATTTTTGTATTCACTATATATACACATATAACAAGTAATAATGATATATATAATAAATAAATGCCTTCTTGTTTTAACTATTTATTTTTGATGCATTTTTTATTGAAAAAAAAGTATTTTTTCATAATAATGTTCATATATATCCAACTTAATAACTAAAGTATAAATAAAACTCTGAAATTCTTAATAACTTTTTATTAGTGTAAATTACACGGATGATATCTAAATTTTGCACGAAATTGCAATTTTGATACCTCACATGACGACACGTGACTTGACTTAACGGCCAAATAAACGACCATCTGCGATAGGTATGGTCAGTGTAAGTTTTTGACAACGATGAGTATGTCTCGCGTAATTTTTAAATTGTAAGTATGTCGAGTGTAGTTTCAAACAAACCTGAGGTGTGCTTTGTGCAATTTACTCTAATAATAATAAATTTTTAATATATTTTATAAATAAATATATGGTTTTTGATTTTTCTTTAATAAATTTAAAAATTAACATGTGAGGTTTTTTTTAACAACGAGTTAGTAGTTAGTAATTAGCATTCGAGATACCACACTGATATCCAAATGGGCAGTATGCAGAGCTTGAACCATGTATACGTGAGATGAAACTCAGAACTCTGAAAAAGGTTTGGTCGAAATTACTAGTTTCATACCTGCAAGATCGAAGTTACGCCAATGATATCTATGGTTTACAATTTTGCAGTCAGATCATAACTCGCGCAGACGTTTGTTAGTTGTGTCATTAAATAACTCATCTGTCTTACAACTTAATAAAGTTTCATACCTCACATGCAACACATGCGGGACTATTTAACGACACAATGGCTTACATGTTAGTAATAGTTAGATATAAAAAAAGATGGATTTATATGATTCAGTAGTTTGGGAGACTTCTTTTGATACTAATCATGATATAAAGGTGAGGTTACGATGCCAAAGTTGATAGAATGGAAAATAGGCTAACCTATTTTCCAGAAGATTTTGATTGGAGTTGACCTTATTATCAACATCCTTGATGAAATTAAGGTGACTGTTATGGCTGTTAAATAGGCACTTCAGAGGTTTCATATAGTCATGAAGTTTTAATGATCATATGTGAATTTTGGGTCCTTATGATCTCATTAATATTTGAATACCACCGAAAAATAGCTCGGTATTATGCTACAAGCTAGCGTCCATAATCAAAATCCGAAATTTGAAAAATTATATTTTTTCATCAGATCCACCTTACCAAGATATCTTGGCTCCGCCTCTACTACTGGAGACCTACATGTTTGCATGTAGACACAATGTACAGATAGTCATCGACCACATATTTACAAGGGATACGTATACGTTGTGAGTATTCAAGATAATAGTCTGAACTAAATCATACGGAGTATTTAATTGTCTGTTTTCCCATGTTACAATAAATGGAACCAACTACAAATCATCTTTGATATGCCGTGTATTTTCTTCTTTTGCTTCAAGGGCTATGGGGTAAACAGATGAGGTTTTTCACATTCAAGTTACCCGGGAAAGGCGAGTCATTTTGACTTACATGATCGTGATTAAATGACCGTTTTGAACATTTTCATGTCAACCTCCAAGATTCTACCTAGTGGATTCACATTTGAGATCCCTTGTAGAAAGGTACAAGATGATAACCACTAGGCCTCTTTGGAGGCAGGTTGTTTTTAAGGGTCATTCTAACTCTATATAAATGCAGACTTAGCTCGATGCACACTTTACCCCGAGGTAAATTGCTTATGAAAAGAAATGTATACAGAACAAGATCCAACAATCATTAAGAAAATGAAATAAATTATAGCGAATCCGAAAAGCTACTTATTACTCAAAATGAGCTCAAAATCAGTATCATCTTCTACCTTGGATGAACCTTCTTCTTCTTCACATGACAGTTATTGTTGTTGAGGCTCGATAAGCACCCGAACTTCCTCTTCATTTCCTGCCAAACATTTGATTTTTCGCTTTCCATAGTTGTTTTCTTCAAATAACCTTTTTGGATCTCCTTCCTCATCACAAGACATTCTTTCTCAAGTTCCTTCACCTTACTACTCATTTTCTCCAATTCTAACTTTGCTTTCTCTTCCTCTCTGACCTCCGTAAGCCTTTTTGACTCATCTTCTGACCCTGTCGCCTCCTTAGTAATCGTTTCCCTTAAGTGTAACTGACCTACAAACAGAACTTGAACCACTACACGGACTGGAAGTCTCTCGTTTTGTGCTGCGTGTTCACATGCCACTTGTGACATCTTGTTGCAATCCATAACAGCACAGATTTCTTCACGTTCAGATTCTGTAAAGTATCTGTGTTTACTTAAGTAAATGTCAATGGCCCGATATATCCCATCAGAGGTTTTTTGTGTTCCTTCTGATGCAGCATTTGACATTTCAGCAAGTGATATAAACGAGTCCTTTTTCAAATCAATGTCGTTGGCTACCTCACCTAAGAAATCTTCAAGAAGTTCAGCCACAATGTAGAGCCCCGATTCGTTTTCCCCATTGAAACTGCTGTAAAAATGCTTCAAGATTCTTCTAACACACTCGGTATCATACTTCTCATCTCTTGAATAGCTTTGAGATGGTATCAGCAAGTCATTAATCGATGCTAAATCTAGTTGTCTCCCGATTCTCACTTCAAACCCTTCCCTACAATTGGCATTAGCTTCTAAAACAGTTGCGTATTGAAGCATTTCAGATAGTAATGCACAAGGGAGGATCCCTCGCTCTTGGGGTAAAAGTCTTTCAATTGCTTCAATGGCTAATCTTTTCGAGTTAGAAGAAGAAATGCCTTCAGAAGAAGACGATTCTTCATCAGTTTCTCTTGGTTCAAAAAACACCCAAGTTTTGAAATATTGATAAAGATTTGATGCAATGTAGTCTGAGCCCACTTTGGATTGAATCATCCCACGTATTATAGGTTCATAAAACTCTAGATGAAGTTCGGTTAAGCTCAAATCTTCTGACTTCCAATCAAGAACAAACAGTTGTCGTTTAGCATTTGGATTGTACACGTTTCCATCAAACCCGTGATCATCATCATCATCATCGTCCTCATCTTCATCATTAAAAGCTCGATTCTTTATTGGCTCGCCAAGTAAAAGAGGATTATCAACAGCTTTATTGATAAGGGAATCTATACAACCATCAACAAGCCCAAGGTTTACTGCTTGTTGAAGAATGGTTGGATCATCTATCGCCTTTAATGATTTCAATGATTCATTCCAGCCAGTGAGGATTTTGTGTTTGAAAAACGATAGAGATTGATTCAGGAGATTGTGCGAGCAATGGGTATCTGTCATACCCAAATAGCCAGCTAAACAAGAAATTGGAATGACGTTTTCAGGAGTGAAGTGGACAGGGAAACCATAGCAGAATCTTGCAACGGTCTCAAAAGTATGGCGGTTGATATGAATATCACAAAAGAGATTGCAAATGTCTTCATCAGGGTTCTCTTTAAATAGCTTACAAAGTTTCGATGATTTTTCAGCAAGAAGATCCTGCAGTTGAACAAGGCAAAAGTTTATGATAAAAATTAGACTAAGATTATATAAAAGTACTTCATTACTATGAGATTAATGTAATACTCCGTAATTCTGAACATTTAAACAAAGTATCTACTTGGATGCCCCATGATGGTGGTTTATTTCCTTAAAAACATTAGATATAATGAATTAAATCGAGCAAGCAAATGTAACTGTTGCAAAGGTGGAGTGTATTACCTTGTTTAAGTTGTATGGTACTCCGCATACAGGGACTTGAATGTCGTTTGAAACAGTATATCGTGACATCTTACGAAAATCATGCAAACAAAATGTTAGAATGTAAAGAACAAAAGCAATTAAGCTAAGAAAAAAATGAGAGAAACTACATTTTGTTGATGAAATTTCATATAAATGCTGTTGTTACACATTTTTAGACATAACATTAAGATATATAGTTCTTTACAGTAACACACTAAATAATTTCATCCCAAAAAGGGTTCTCATTTTTGCCAATAAAAGATATATATAATCTAGTTTGACTATTTACAAGTCAAAGGTCTAATGGAACCAGTTTTTGTAGGTTCGGGTTTTACGTTGATCCGAACCATACAGTACCCCTCAACTCAAACTGGACCCGGAATTTATATGGGTATCGTTCACGACGACGATCCATCTATGATCTATGTCCTGTTTAACTCGGAGTCCCAAACAGTCAAACACGGCCCATAGTAACTCCAAACTAGTCAGGTTATTGTGACCCAAACTAAACCTAAATTTCGACTATAACAGTATAATTATTAATTAAGAGAACAATGGATGCATATCAAAATGGAATTATGTGCCGAAATTATAAAAACAAGAGAACAATGGTCAATGGATGCATGTCAAAAAAAACAAATTCTAGCCAGTTGTAGTCATAGTTTATAAAAATAAGTTTCTGTTATGTCAAGAATCATGTGCCGGAATTAAAATGACATATGCATAAAGAAAAAATCTAAAGAAATGGGAACATTTAGAACAAAACATGAAAAATTAATTAGCCATTATGAAAAAATGTAAATCACATCACACTACGATAACATCCGCTAATATATCTCATACGAGAATATGACAGAGCTTTAGATCATTGAACATAACATTTCTAACTATTGATCTCATAAAAGGTTTGCACATTTCTAACAATGTAAATCTTTTAAACATCAAGAATTATATACATATCACTTCCAAGAAATCAACAACCAATTTTTGGCTAGTAAAAATAAAATTATTGAGCAAAAGTAAAAAAAGAAAAGTTCAAAAACTTACTGTTGACGATCTGATTATGGCAAGAAGATACTACTCGTGCATGTTTAGTGAGGTGATCGATACTAGGTTTATTTATTAAGTAATAATAGGAGGTTTTTGTGGGCTTGAATCAGATTCTGTTAGGATTTTACGGGAGATCGTTAGACTATTTCACTTTTTGGTTTTGGACCCTCAAGTAACAGCTATTTTTTGCAACGTGGATATTATATCATGAAAATATTATTGGCACATAATATTTTCTCAAGGCGATGGCATCTGTTGAATTAAGAACTTAATTCATGTTACTTATTTTAGTCCTTTACCCTTTGTAGCTAAAATAGAAGTGTAAGGGTTGCTGATGATAATAAAGAAGAGAAGGAAGGACTTAAGCTGACACTTTGCTAAAGATCAAGGGGTGAAGGAGAAGAGCTTTGCCTATACATTCATCACATCATGCGACCTAGGGATTTGAACATTCCCTCTGTCAGTCGCCGTTGTCACATCTTTTCTTACTGTTATGATTTGCTTTCTAATGTATAATCTGATGAAGATTTTGTTCCAGATAATTTAGGTTTCTATTTCTGTTTATTTCCTTTAAGATTTATGTACTAAAACTCCTTTATTTTCTTCAATATAGTTAAGTAGTTAGTTAATCTCTGTGTGTGTTTAATCTTAATCTGGTACTTAGGTCTAGATTTCATCATGGTATCAGAGCCATCGCTCAATACTATCTCGATTCAGACGTAAGTTTGTTTCGATTGATTATTCCGCACTTATTTTTATTTTAAAATTAGGGTTTATCTCGATTTGGGGATTTCTCTTTCTAGGGTTTCTTCTCAAATCGATTGATTATCTGTATTTTATATATATATATATATTTCATATCTATCTCAGTTGAATATTACTCTTTCTAGGGTGTGTGTTCATCTGGTTGATTCTGTTTTTTCACATCTTTCTTCTTCCTTCTTATAGGGTTTGGAGATTTGTGTGATTTATACCTCATATTCTTTTTTTCTGCTTATGTGTGGGACTCCTCTTTATTAAGAGTTGTAGTTTTGCCATTAAAAGCGGATTTATTAAGATTCAGTTGCTTGACTTGATCTATTTAGATCTGGTCACCTCTTGAATCCTTGTTCATACTATCTGTCCCTGTTGGAAGGCCTTGGAATTATTGTTGGATTAACCCACTGTAAGTCTTCTTTCCTACTTCATCAGTAGCAAATGTCTTCATACTTGGAGAGCTCTGAATGTGAAGTGTTTGGCCTATAGGTGGAGATCTCTCTTTATTGATTATTCTGTCTTCATTAAGTGTTTATCATGAGTATCTTTGTTATCTTTGATTTGGTGTTTAAATCTCTAAAGATGGTTATTAAAATATATCTCAGCTTTAACTAAATGCTATATGTTTATGTTATCTTGATGCTAAGTGTCTCTTATCTGTCTATTTTATCTCTATCTTAGTTCTTATCTGTTTATTATCCTGTTACTAACCCTGTTTCTTGGTAGAAGAGAGAGCACCAATATGATACTTGTCTTGACACATCAGTGTTCTTGAATCTAGTTCCTCTTTTGGCTGCTCTTTAGGTCCTGTTTACTTTGTTTTCCCTCTTCTGTCTTTGTGGTAGTTTATCTATTTGAAGTTCTTGTTGTCTGTTTTACTTGTTTTCTGATAAGATGGATGATGTTATTAACAATGAGGATATACACAATGATAATGATAATGATAATGACTCTGCTAGTGAAGAAAATGTGTTTGGTACTCTAATCAGTAGACTTGACTTTGGTGATGAACTTTATTTGCATGCTAGTGACATTGTTGGAACACCCTTAATTAACTTCAAACTAAAAGGGACTGATAATTACAAGGTTTGGGCTTGTGCCATGGAACTTGCACTTGAAACTAAAAATAAAATGGGATTTATTACTGGTACTTGCATTAAATCTTATGAGAATGAAGTGTTAGCTAAGCAATGGGATAGATATAACTCTGTTGTGTTGTCTTGGATTCTTGGTTGTGTCACTGAAGACCTTTATCTTGGTCAAATTTTCTCTAAAAATGCTAAAATTGTCTGGGATGAGTTAAAGGAAACTTATGACAAGGTTGATGGGTCTATCACTTTTAATATTCATCACAAAATAAGTACTCTCATTCAAAATGGTAGATCTATTTCTGAATATTATCACAAAATTCCCTTTGGAAACAGTTTGATGCTTTGGCTAAACTTCCTACTTGTACTTGTAATGTTGCTAAAGAAATACAAGCTCATCATAATCTTTTGAAACTTATGCAATTCCTAATGGGATTAGATGATGTTTATTTACCTATAGGGAGTAATATTCTTACCAGGGACCCTTTACCAAGTGTCAAGGCTGCTTTTGCTATTATCTATAGGGAAGAGTCCCATAGGGGCATTTCTCCTATTGAGACACCTAACAGACATCAAAGTAGTGCTTTCTTTGCTAAAAGTTTTGATACTAAAAAGAAAAGTTTTGGTTATAAAAACAGTAATTTCAAAGGATCTGAAAACACTGGTTTTAAAAGCATCAATTTTAAAGGTTTAGATTACAAAAATTTTGAAGCTAAAAGAGGCCCTAACCCTAATCTTCAATGTAGTGGTTGTATTAAGTTTGGTCACACTGTTGATAGGTGCTATGAGGTTGTTGGTTATCCTCCTGGCTATGGTAAGGATATTGCTGCCAGAAGGAATGTTGGTCAATCTTTTCACAAATCTGTGTCTAATAACAATGTGATGGTTAGTGATGTTCATGGAACTGGTACTACTATGGCTTCCACTTCTGGACCACCCTCTCCTAGTACTCCTAGCACCTCTGGTTCCAATTCTATGACTCTTACCTCTGACCAGTATAACAGACTCATGGTTCTTTTGAATGAAAAGTCTCTTCCCAAGGGTGCTCATGCCAACATGGCAGGTAGAATATTCAGTTCATGAATCTTATTCAACTCAAATCAGTTTTTTAACTCAAACTTTAATAGATTTTTCTGCTATAATATTTCTAACAAATCCATCCAAATTAGCTTTGGATGGATAGTTGACTCTGGCGCAAATCAACATATGACATGTGATGACAAAGATATTTTTAATGTGGAGAATATTTCTGGTTTGGGTCTTACAGTTAGACACCTTAATGGCACCCAGGTCAAAATTCTTAAAATTGGTGACTTAAGACTTACTGAAAATGTTGTTATCTTTGGTGTCCTCTATGTTCCTGAATATTGTGTGAATTTGTTGTCTGTGTACTGTCTTGCTAAAGACATTAAGATGGTTGTATCCTTTGATGAAAATAACTGCTATTTACAGGACTTGAGGTCCAAGACTCTGATTGGGAATGGTAAACAAAGTGGTGGTCTATATATGTTTGAAAGAAAGTGTAAAGGTATTACACCTGTGTGCAATTATGTGAATCCTACTTGTTATTTGTCTAAACATGTGTGGCACAATAGACTTGGACACCTTGCCCATCCTGTTATGGTCACCCTAAAGAACAAACTGAATTTGGACTTACATTTAACACCTTCCACACCATGTGAAATATGTCATAGGGCTAAACAAACAAGGGATTCTTTCCCTTTGAGTAATCACAAGAGTCTTGAACTTGGTGAGCTTGTTCACTTGGACCTTTGGGGACCTTATAGGGTCTCTAGCAGAGAAGGATATAAGTATTTTCTAACTATAGTTGATGACTATAGTAGAGGTGTTTGGGTATATCTTCTTAAAAGTAAAGATGAAACTTTTGAAAATCTGGTCTCTTTCTATAACCTTATCAAAAATCAGTTTCATAAGACTGTCAAAACCTTTAGAAGTGACAATGGTAGTGAGTTTCTTTCAAATGAATGGTATTATTCACCAAACTTCTTGTGCCCACACACCTCAACAAAATGGGGTTGTTGAAAGGAAACATAGGCACTTGCTTAATGTTGCAAGGGCTCTCATGTTTCAAGGGGGGTTGCCCTTACATTTTTGGTCTGATTGCATCCTAACTGCTACTTATCTTATAAACAGGTTACCCTCTCTTGAATTGTCTGGAAGATCTCCCTATGAGTTAATTTTTAAGTCCCAACCTAAACTCTCCCACCTTAGGGTATTTGGTTGTCTATGTTTTTCAACAGTTTTGAATAATAATGATAAGTTTTCAAGTAGGTCTCAAAAATGTGTTTTTATTGGATATTCAAATGAAAAGAAAGGTTACAAACTTTTCAGTCTTGACAATAGAACTGTTTTATATTCTAGAGATGTTAAATTCTATGAATACATCTTTCCTCTTAAAATGCTTAATGAATTTAAAGAAAATAATAAGTATGATAATAATTCTCTACCTTTTGACTCTGTTTTTATGGAAAATGATATAACCAATACCCAAAGACCTAATGATGAAGGGAGATTACATTCTACATCATATGGTGATGGCAGTGGATCCTTTGGTGGCACTCCTAGTGCTACCAGGAGCCCTTCATTATCTGCAACACCCATTGATGATAACCATACTTCTGAGGGCAACATTGAAGAAATTCAAACTATTACTACTCAAACTCATGGGGTGGATCAACCTAACCCTCCTGATCTTAGGAGATCTAATAGAAATTTTAGAACTCCTAAGAAATATGAAGACTTTGTGCTTAGCAACAAGACCAAGCACTCCATTTCAAATGTTGTGTGTTATTCTAGGCTAAATTATGAAAATCTTTGCTTTGTGTCAAATTTAAACAAACTGCATGAACCTTCTTCTTACTTAGAAGCTAGCAGAGATCCATTATGGATTGATGCTATGAACACTGAAATGGAGGCTCTCTATAATAATGGGACTTGGGAATTGACTGACCTTCCACCTAATCGAGAGGCTATTGGGTGCAAGTGGGTTTATAAGATCAAGTATAAATCTAATGGACAGGTTGATAGGTATAAGGCCAGACTTGTGGCAAAAGGATACTCTCAAAGAGCAGGTATTGATTTTGAGGAGACTTTCTCTCCAGTTGTTTAAATGGTTACAGTTAGATGTCTTGTTTCTATTGTTGTCTCTAGTCAATGACCCATTTATCAAATGGACATTAATAATGCATTCCTATATGGTGATCTTGAAGAATTTGTTTACATTAAACCACCTCCTGGCTATCATTCTGGTCCTGCATCCAAGGTATGTAAGCTAGTTAAATCCTTATATGGTTTAAAGCAGGCTCCCAGAAAATGGAATGAAAAACTAACTAATGCTTTACTTGAACATGGGTTCATACAAAGCAAAAGTGACTACTCTCTTTTTACAAAGAACTCTAATAATGCTTTTGTAGCACTTCTTGTTTATGTTGATGACATTGTCATCACTGGCAATTGTAGCAAAGAAATTGAAAAATGCAAAAGCTTTTAAAACTCAAAATTCTCTATAAAGGATCTTGGAAAGTTAAAATATTTCCTGGGAATTGAAGTGATTGACACTGATGAAGGTGTCTGCATGACCCGAAGAAAGTATTGTCTTGACCTTATAACTGAATTTGGGCTCCTTGGGTGCAAACCTTCACAGACTCCCATTGATTCTAGTCTTCTTGTCTCATCTAAGGGTAACACTGATAAACCCCTTGAAAATGTGAATGGTTATCAGAAATTGGTTGGGAAATTAATCTATCTCACCCTTACCAGGCCAGACATATCATATGCAGTTCATATCCTAAGTCAGTTTATGCACAATCCTTTAGAATCTCATTTAAAACTTGCTCTTAGGGTTGTCAGATACCTTAAGGAGTCACCTGGAAAAGGAATTCTCTTTAAAAGTAACACTAATCTCACTCTCACTGCATATATTGACTCTGACTGGGCCAAGCCTGCCATGAAGAGTATAACTGGGTTCACTCTAATCCTTGGTGGTTCACCTATCACTTGGAAAAGCAAAAAGCAGCCCACCATATCTAGGTCCTCTGCTGAGGCAGAGTTCAGGGCTCTTGCAGCTGTCACTTGTAAGATAATTTGGGTTCTTAAGATTCTTAATGATTTTGGTGTCTTTTATAACTCTCATGTGCAAG
>JANDBE010000047.1:9359757-9372449 GCA_024320915.1 Erigeron philadelphicus | reverse complement strand
AAAAATGGTATTATACCCATATTATTACGTATCTTAGTTATTAAAAACATTAAAGCTCACATGAAATAAATATTATTACATGTCTAGAAAAAAAAGATTGAAGTTGACAGAATAAAATAGAAAAAAAAAAAAACAAAAAAACAAAAACGGAAAAGGTTATCAATCTATCATCAACTTCCTGAAATAGTAACAGCACATATCGAATTCGAAACAAAAAAATATAATTAATAACAACAATAATACAAAGATTCCACATCAGATTTCTCTATAATCACACTACACACACACAGATAGAAAGAATAGATAGAAATACATATAGATATAGATATAGATTGATGATAGTAGTAAAGTAGGTAACCGGTTTTGTGTACAAATCGAAATTCACCCCGATCATCATCACCGCTTCCAATCCAATCCAATCCAATTTCCATTATTATTTATTTTATTATAATTATTATTCCCACACTAATCACATCAAAACATGAATCACAACTCAGGTTTGTTTGTCTGTATCTTTTTTACCTTTTTGTTTCAATTTATTTTTTCTTAAATTTTCATACTTTGCTTTGTTGTGGCTTCACTGTTGTTTGAATTATTATTACTTTAATTTATAAATTTCTGAATGTTAGAAGTTTGTCCCAATTACATTTCATTCTGTAGTAATACCGATAAAAGGCGTTAACTTTTATCGTTTATTCGACGCATAAAACAAACAAAGATACGACGATATATGACATACACTCTATCCAGAGAGAAGGTTAATGAGTGATAACAAATTAAGTACTGTAATTTGCTTAAGGTTCGGTTAGTTTGGATTTGTAGTTATTTCAATGCATTGAATACGTATGTGAGATGTAGTTTGTTTGTAGCATAACTCTTAGATATAATTTTGTCTACGTAGCACGTGATATGTATTTTTTTGAAGATACTCGGCTTCATAGTTTTGTGACGTGAATTTTGTTGCTTTTTGAGTATCTTGTTTAGCCGAGCTTTGTTAAAGTGATTATTCAAATGAAATTGGTTACAATGTGTCGCCTGTAATTAGTTGTGTGTGCATTAACTTATATTCAATAATTTGTTTGGAAGTTTCCATTTACGACGTATAATTGAATGCATAATTCATGATGGCTACGTATACCTTTATCACTTCACGACTTCACGTGTTCTTTCCTGCACTTAATCTTCTTTGTAGTTGAATTAAAGTTTATTCTTTTTGCTCTCCTTATACCAATTTAGACCAGCCTTGCCTAATTTTATATAGAAAGTTTGAGTTGTTCGTGTAGATATAAGCGTTAAACAAAGTGTCAACTCGTGTAATGCATGATTCATTATTGACAAATTGTAGTTTATAATTGGCATGTTTGTATACTCTGCTATAGGGAGTACCGAAGACATGGTTCCTCCTGTTGAAGGTGTTGCCGGGGGTGGGACGGCGTATGGATGGGGTGATGGTAGTAGCTTACAAGATCCAACTTTATTGAGAGGGACAATTGATCCTACTAGAATTCCATCTTCCGAACTAGTACATGTATGGTGCATGCCTAGTACTGCAAATGTCGGATCTCAAGAAATGCCTCGACCTTTGGAGCCTGTAAGTATCTAAAACATGATTTGAAAATCATATGTTAGTATCAGATTTTTGAACTATAAAAACCCAAGTAATTAGAAAAAGGGATTGAGTTTCTTTGTCTTTTACTCTTTTACAACACCGATATGAAACTTAGTAAGGTAAGGACAAATTTAAAAGCAAAGAATAATATAGATGCTCATCTGCTTCTATAGCTGTTTATCTGATCGGGTCTTATGCTTTTCAGACATGGAATTATGAATCTGGTTATCTCTATCAGTGTTATCCATTCTTTCTGTTTGTTGTTAGATTCTATCATCTGCAAAATTGCTAATGAAGGTCTGCATATTTTTCCTATTTTCTAAACTACTTTATTTGAAAGGTATCCCTTTTAGCTGCCAGAAACGAGAGAGAAAGCATACAAATTGCTTTACGTCCTAAAGTTTCTTGGAGTGAATCTAGTAATGCCGGGGTTGTACAAATTCAATGTACGGATCTCTGTTCAACTTCTGGTGACAGGTTACTTTCTATTGCCACTTGTATTGCAATATTAATATTAGATTGTTTTGTTCCTACTTAGGATTACCATTAAAGCTGATTATGACCAGGTTAGTCGTTGGCCAGTCAGTTACCATGCGGCGTGTGGTTCCTATTTTGGGTGTTCCAGATGCACTTGTACCACTTGATATGCCAGTTTCACAGATAAACCTACTTCCAGGGTATGATTACCTAAGTAATAGTGAGTTAGTGACACTTAAAACTTGAAAAAGCTTTTGTGTTGACTTTGATTCGACTCGTATGGTTCTTTTCTGCAGAGAATCTACTGCCATTTGGGTTTCTATTGATGTTCCAAGTACACAACCCCCGGGGCAATATGATGGAGAATTTATCGTTACTGCTACCAAAACAGATGCAGAGTGATTGCCTATTCTTTTTTCCAGTTAAATATTAGTTGTTAAATGCTAAGCTTTATCTGTTTACATGTCTATATGGAACTTAACATATATTTTGGTTACTAATAGTAATTATTACTGTGAAGTTTATACCTCTTTTGTAGCAATTCATGTTCATTCAGGATGATTATTTGCAGATCTGCGGCACAATTTCTTAGTAAATCTGAGAAATATCAAGTATACAGGGAACTCAGAAATTGTCTTGATGTCATTGAGCCAGTTGATGGGAAACCAGTCGAAGAAGTGGTGAGATCAGAACTTTTTCATGCAATTATAATATTTGAATCAGCACTAGATGTGGAAATTTTGACAGATTTAGTTTTGAGTTGGTCAAATTGTTGCATCTCAAAGCAGTCTAATAAAACAAAAAATGCTTGTAGCAGAAGGGTTCAAACAGGCTGGAAGTCCCCAAAAGTTGATATCTTTTATAGCATACAAACTTTAAATCATTTTCACAATATATCTAGTTATTATCTACCACTAAAAATATTACTATGCTTATGTAATCATGTATAATGCATAGATTAAGTATTGAAATGGTTAAACCGAACCTCTTCTGTTTTGACCGTTACCTGATCTGGACTATGTTGAAAACTCTAATTATGCATCAATACCTTTGTGACGATTCGTTCAAGTAGTCTTCTTTTTTTGTCAGGTAGAAAGAGTGAGATCTGCGACTACGACTTTAAGAAGAGTTCTTCTTTCGCCTTCTTTTTCGGATTTCTTTTCAGAAAACGGCTCATTAGATATGATGGACGAAGATGCAAATCTTTCAATACGTTTGAAGCTAAGCTTGACTGTCTGGGACTTTGTACTTCCAGAAACACCTTCACTTCCTGCCGTCATTGGCGTATCCTAAATTCTTCCATTTTATATTTTTATTTTCATGCTTTAATCTTTGACATCTAGGACTTTTCTTTAAAAAAAATATGTGCAGATCCTTAATGATATAAAAGATATCTGATACTGTGATTGAAGACCGTTTTGGTGTTGAACACGGGAGCCCCGAATGGTATGATGCTCTGGAACAGCATTTTAAGTGGTTGCTTCAGTATAAAATCAGTCCTTACTTCTGCAAATGGGGTAACAGCATGCGTGTTTTGACCTATACCTCTCCATGGCCTGGTATGGTAGATCAGTAAAAACTGACCTTTTAATTAATACTATTCAGTGGTCAGAATTTTGATATCTTTAAATCTATCTATTGTGTAGCTGATCATCCAAAATCAGACGAATTTTTCTCACACCCTCGTCTTGCAGCTTATGCTGTGCCATATAGCCCTGTAGTCTCTTGGTATGTTATAAATGACTTGATTGCAGTTTGTTGTATTATTGAGATGGCAGTTTTGACCCTTTCATTTATGCATGTGTCAATTTGGGTTAAGATCACATGGGTTAAGTTAGAGTTTCGCTAAAAAAGAAATGGATCTTGGTCAAACAGATTGAACATTACTCAAATTTTGTTTTTATTTAGGTTTTGCTAAGTTTTAATTTTTTATATCGTAAAGTTAGATCATTAGTGTTTTTTTTATCACTCTAGTAGTTTGTAAAACAGTACAAATACAATTTTTTTGGAGACATGTCTCTTGTACTATAAATAACCATACTGGCCCAAATCTGCTACCTAACCTGCCCTACCCACCCATTTTTCTACTTCTACCATAATGAAATAATGACATCACTGATTCCTTATCAGTGGTGATTTAGCAAAGGATTACCTACAAAAGGAAGTTGAGATCTTAAGATCAAAAAGTCATTGGAAGAAAGCCTACTTTTACCTGTGGGACGAGGTACAAACAGTTTAACCAAAATTCCTTATGCATATATTTGGTATGTTCTTTGGCGATGGACAATTATTGTGCCCTTTCCGTATTAACCATATATCTATCTTACATCCTTTCTATTGGTTCGTCTGAATATGGAATAAATATCATTTTTGCAGCCACTGAATCTACAACAGTATGATGCTATTCGCCTCCAAGCTAGTGAAATTCATGCCTATGCACCCGATGCCCGTGTATTGACAACATACTACTCTGGTAAGAGAATCTCAAATTGGAACTTAGTTATGTTGATCAATAGCTATATTGTTTGGTTATTCTGTTCATAACTAAATCCAGTTCATCCCCTCTTTTATCCTATATGGTGAACACCATCATAATTTTATTAGAAAAAATAGCAAGGTGTACCACCAAAAGTAAAGGAACGAAGATACCGGTAGTTTAGCTCATGAACCTTGTGTTATTTTACTATACATATTAATCCCTATCTATATATTTTGTTCTATTAGTCATCCAAGTGAAAGAAAACGATCTTCATCCATAAGGGCATCTCTATTGTTACTTATACAAACATAATTTCTACCAAAAATAAAATAGAAATGATAGTATGTAATCTACAAACTGTTGCTTACCTTGTATGTGTGTATGATATTGTACTTTGTGTTCTGATAATGGACTGTAAAATTATAAAGATATATTATCGGTTCTGTAAGAAAGCCTACAAGTTCTAATATCTGAGGTTTAATACTTTAGTAGTGGGCTTTGAGGTTTTTATATGGTAAATGTCTAGTAAGGATTTTTATTTTACATTACATTTATAGGAGGGGGTTACGCGGGTGCCTTAGGCACATGGGACTAAGGGGTTCCTATCAATCCACCCTTTACATTTATAGGCTAAACCAAATCATAAGGTAATTATTTGGCTAAATTATTATTAATTAGTGGGCTTTGATGTGTTTCTATGGCTAAAGTATTATTAATTTACGGCCTTACCCTTGATGGTAAAGATGATCTGAGACTACTTCCTAGCTTTATTCAGGTCCGAGTGATGCACCTCTTGCTCCCAATAATTTTGAAGCTTTTCTGAAAGTACCGGGTTTTTTACGCCCTCATACACAAATATACTGTACAAGGTAATGACATTATACATATATTTAATTTATTTACATTCAAGTAGCTCAATGTTTTTTTTTGCATTTGCAGTGAATGGGTGATCGGTAATCGGGAGGACCTGGTGAAAGATATAGTTGCAGAGATAAAAACAGAAAATGATGAGGTAAGATCGTGATGCATTTGACCCAAATCATGAGATACATAATCTATTGATTGATGTTCAATTTAGTACGGGTCAAAATTGGTCAGCCGAGCGATAAACACTTTCTAGCCTTCTTTTATTCGATTTTAGAAATAAGAAGGGATAAATTTGAAATAAAACGATTTGGGAGGTCTTAATGTTTTATGCATTAAGATGACACTTTAGGTGATGTTTGATGTATTTAACCATTTCATTTAAGGAAAGTTTTTATTTGTGTTGATTTGACTCTGTTCAAAAGAAAGGATTAACCCTGATAGACCTGTCTACCTATTACTGGTTCAAAATCCCTACTATGATGAATCTCCCAGTGCAAATCGGAGAGTATCTCATGTAATAGGCTTATGTATGCGTCTGAATTTATGGATGATATTGACAGGAATGGTGGACATATGTGTGCATGGGACCATCTGATCCCCACCCTAACTGGCACTTGGGTATGAGGGGTACTCAGCACCGTGCAGTGATGTGGCGTGTATGGAAAGAAGGTGGAACTGGTTTTCTATATTGGGGTGCCAACTGCTACGAGAAGGCGACTGTTGCCAGTGCTGAGGTATGTACATGCTATATCATTATATCATATACGAACTTTTGTTTATTATTACTTTGTTTCCATTCTTAATTTGGGTGTGCATGACAGATCAAATTCAGGCGTGGGCTTCCCCCGGGTGATGGGGTGTTGTTCTACCCTGGCGAGGTGTTCTCATCCTCACATGAACCAGTGGCTTCTCTTAGGCTAGAGAGGCTTTTAAGTGGTTTGCAGGTAGTGTTTTGGCTATCATGTTATTTTTTAGTTTTTACTTGTCCCATGATCTAACACCATCCATCACAACCATATTTGCATAGTTACTTAGATTCTGAAAACCAAGCATGGCCAAATTGACCTACCCTCAAACGGGGGTTATATGCAAAAGCTAAAAGACTTGATTAACGGTTAGATATGTCAAGTGGTACGAAAGCGGTTCAAGGGTACTCAAATGCATACGAACCTCCTAGAATTTTCTAATAAATTTGCACACATTAAAAGTGTATAGAAAAGTTGTTTGTGGACCTGGTAGTACCCTTAAAAATAGTAACATGAGATCTCTGGATAACTGTAACAAGTTAGCGGCTCAACACCAATCACTTGGTGACCTGCAATAAAAAGTTACCCATCCTGTGTATTTTGTCATCTCTATTGAAATTGTATCGAGGATGCAGAACCAAAAACTTACCATTAGCAGCTGTTACGCTAAGATACCCTTAGGGTACATGGACCAGATGAATAAGGCTCAAAGCCTTTAGATCAAGAGAGGCCTCGGCAGGGCCATTAGAGGAATCCTACCCTTACAACTAGAGGTATCTCGACCCTTCACTTATGAATGAGTTAACTTTGGTTATGTGCTCTTTGTAACAGTTTGTAGAGTATAAAGTAGCAAAAAAGAAACAAGTGGGTTGAAAGTTAGATAACGAATCCCTCCTAATCCTAATAAGTTAGATTTAAATTTTTGACGGCTAGTGTTTCGGGTCACCTGACGTCCTGACCCATTTTGAACCATACAAATTTTACCATATTCCTGTTATACATCAGGCTGGACCCACCCTTGTTGCAATATTTGCTAATGGCTTTCACATGGATATGCTTTGTTTTCTTCTTTCTTCATCCATTGTCTACTGAATTTTGCTAGGACATCGAATACCTGAAGCTCTATAGCTCAAGATTCGGCAGGGATGAAGGGCTTTCCATTCTAGAAAAAACAGGCATGTATCTAGGCCCAGAGCGTTACACTCTCGACCACAACCCAATTGATATGATGAGGGGGGAGATTTTCAGAACTTGTCATTCGTAGAGGTAGTATTTGGGCGTACTGATATACTGGAGTCATATACATGTTGGAAATCTAAATTACAGTATAGTTTAGGTAGTGGTCATGTTTTTGCATCAAGCATGACTTCAAGTGATGACCCGAGGGTTTCCATCCTTTTGTTTATTTATCTGTATGTAGTGGTTGTGCATAGAGCACATGAGCTCATAAAATAACTCCAGCTCCCCATAGTTCAGTGGTATACTATATCTTATACTGTTCTGTTATGATCTCGTGTATACTGACCAAACAGATTTCGAGCTTCATGATTACGTGACAAGTAGGCATCCTACTGATGGCAGTTAATAGACCAACACATATGTTGAATGAGTCACAATTTTTATACGAATAATGCAAGTTAGAAGCAAATATTAAGTCACTAGGGCCTTTGTGGCCCAAGTCAAGTGAAATGTTGATCTTCATGTATCCGAACACAATTTTTTCTTCCAATATTGTGGAATCTTATATTTGCAGCTTAAATATTGTGGATTTATGGCCCCTTTAATTATAAAATTTCATCTCAAACAACTTGCCCATTTCCAACAAATCAAGAAAGTAGCTTGATATAGTGTTTCTGATGATTTTAGTATTCTCGTCATGGTTGTCGGTTGCTGTATCAATTGTTAATCTATTACTGAAGCCTGAAGGTGTCTGAATCTTTGTAATGCTTTAACTAAACCGGGCATTGACTGATCGATTCTGTTGCAACCGGCTAGACCAGACGGCTTTCCAAAAGGACATTCATTCGCAGATGTTAAGAATAATTGAACCCTTTTATGTAAGTCAGAATGTTGATATCTGTCTCCAACATCTTAGTTACTGTAAATGCATATATATGTAGGGTAATGTTTTTCTATAGACCGGCAAACTATCATACTGGAACTCCTAAGCTAGATATTGGGAACTCCTAAGCTACATGAATGCCTAGGAACCTAGCACTTCCGAATACCTCCTTTATAATCTAACTTTTTAAAATGTGAAAAGTAGGACTCGACCCCGATTGGAACTTGGCTCGCCAACCCATACATCACCAATATCTAGCTTGTGAAGATGACAGCTGAAGCTCCATTCTCGAGACTTTCTGGATGGAGCCAAATTTAGTATAACATGTCACTTGTAATAAATAATTATAGTTGGTATAAGTTGGCAAGATATGAATCATGCTCAAGAGTCAACACCCAATGAAGTTCTGTATTCAATTATAGAAAGAAATTTCTTCCTCTTTCACACACACACACACACACACTCATAACAATGACTATTTTCTTGCTACTTCTGTTTCTTTCACTTATAATCCTATTTACTGTTTTATTTAAAATCATATGGATCCCACTTCGGATCCAACGTCACTTCCGCCAACAAGGCATCACGGGTCCCAATTATCGTCCAATATTTGGCAACTCAGCTGGGACCCGAAGAAAGATGATTGCCGAAGCGGAATCATCACGTTCAAATTCTTTTAGCCATGACATAGTTGTTCAAAAGGTGATGCCACATTATTACAACTGGTCAAAAGTTTATGGAGATACTTTTTTGTATTGGTTTGGGTCAAAGGCCAGACTGGCTGTATCCGACCCGGAAATGATCAAGGAGATATTACTGAATAAGAGCGGGTCGTTTGGGAAGAATCCGTTTAACCCACCTGCAAAGGTTTTGTTTGGGGAGGGTCTTGTTGGGCTGGAAGGGGAGAAATGGGTTGTGCACAGAAGAATCACTACTCAGGCATTTAACATGGAAAGAGTTAAGGTACAAATTGCATAAAGTATATTAGTAATGTTATTTTTTTTTCCTTTTTTTTTTTTGAGTATCCAATCCTTGGAGGTAAGATGTACAACCTTACCCCTACCTGAAGATAAGAGAGGTTGCTTCCAGAAAGACCTCCAGCCATATTGTGGGGGTGAGGATCGAACCTTTGATCTCTCTTTCCTTAGGTAGGGGGTTTTACAACTAATCGACCCTGCTTGTTTTTGGTCCATGTCTTGAGAAATAGAGGATAAATTTACAAATATAGTTCATGTGAAAAACTGCAATACTTCCATTTACTGTTACTAAATTGAACTTGAAAAAGCTTATGTCTCATTTGGGTCTTAGGAGTGGGTGCCTGAAATTGTAGATAGTACTCAAAGTATGATGACAAAATGGGATGCCAAAATCGGAGGTAGAAACCACTATGAAGTTGAAGTAGATGTGCATAAGGAATTTCACAACCTTTCAGCAGATATAATTTCACGGACAGCATTTGGAAGCAATTTGATAGAGGGAAAACGGATCTTCGAGTTGCAAGAGCAACAAAGTGTGATTGTCTTGCAAGCCTTGAGGAATGTCTACATACCAGGATTCAAGTCAGTTTACAATAAATACCTTTCTGTTTGTTACACTTGTGTTGTGGTTCATATTCTGCACCTGAGATTGCTTTCTTTTTTTAATTTCTTGTTTTTATTTTTTTGTTTGTAATGATTATGCTTTTTGATATATAATTAAACTTTGATTGAGGTATATTCCAACCAAAAAGAATAGGCTCCTTTGGAAGCTTGAGAAAGAAACGACGGAACTGATAAGGAAACTGATCAATAAGAACGAAAACAAAATGCAGAATCCAAATACACTACTCGCCTCATTGATGTCTCCTTACAAGAAAGACGACATCCTTAATCTAAAGGAGATTGTTGATGAATGTAAGACATTTTACTTTGCTGGAAAGGAAACAACAGCTAATCTTCTGACATGGGTGTTTCTCCTTCTTGGGTTGCATCAAGAATGGCAAGACAAGGCTCGAGAAGAAGTTGTTCGTGTTTGTGGTCACAATGTGTTTCCTAATGCCGAGATTTTACCAAGCTTAAAGATTGTAAGTCGCCACAAGTCTATGATAAGTTATGCAAACACCTTTAGTTTTTTAGACTAATCTTTTATGTATGTCAAATAGGTTAGCATGATCTTGAATGAGACACTAAGGTTATACCCTCCGGCGATAATGATGATGAGGCAAACCATGAAAAATGTGAAGTTAGGTGGTAGACTCGATATTCCAGCTGGTACACAGCTTTACTTGGCCATGACAGCGGTCCATCACGATACAAAAATATGGGGAGAAGATGCAAATGAGTTTAACCCAATGAGATTTGCAGAGCCTAGAGACCATTTAGCCTCATTCTTTCCGTTTGGTTTGGGTTCTCGAGTTTGCGTTGGCCAAAACTTAGCATTGGTTGAAGCGAAAATAGTCTTGGCTATGATTATTCGACGATATTCATTTGTAGTGTCACCTACATATGTTCATACTCCAATGCAGTTTCTAACTTTGCAACCTCAGTATGGGGCTCAAATAATCTTAACCAGGATTTGAATATGAGTCCGACATCAACACATTCTATTGTAGTTTTTAACTATTTTAGATGTTTGAACCTTCATCTTTTACATTCACAACTCGAACTTTCTTGTTATTAAGAAGAATATTTGGCATATACTCGATATAATTCATGATATAAAGAAAGGGAAAAAGAATGTAGAGAAGCATTTTATTGTACATGCCGTTAGTTTTGTTAGTTTATCAGCACTTATAAATATCTACTAGCATGGTACCCGTAGAGACGGAGCCAGACTATTTGTTCAGAGGGAGTAAATTTATAAGTCATATGTCATATTATCAAAACAGTCTTTAAGTATATATATCTTTTTTTAAAAATTCGTAACTCATCTCGAGAAAAAAAAATGGACCCTAAAAGTATTATTCCCACATAAACAATTTATATACATACATACATATAGAAAGAGAACAATGTATATATGGTTGTTAGACACTTAAGCTTAGATTTATAATACCTCACATACTAATTTTTTATATTTATTATATAATATATAAATAATTGGCCTCTCATGTTTTTTATGGATTAAAAACTCAAAATGTGATGGTTTCCACACTTAAGCTTGTGTGTTCCCATATTCACTTTCTTAGTGTATATATATACACATAGTAATATGATAGTATTATTTTTAAATAAAAAATTAAAAAGAAAAATTTACATTAAAATTTAATCTAATGAAATATTTATGGCTAATAAAGTTTTGATTGAATTTCTATATTATACGATTCACAATTTGATAATAAAAGACAAATCTGAACAAAGGATAAATTAGTAAATATTTGCTTCAATCTTCTTAATACAATTCACTTTATCTGCAAATCAACAAATCCAAGGTATATCCTTCCTCACAAACCGTGAAGCCACACAACCACCACCAGATCAACCAGTCCACCACCATATCCACCAGTCCACCACCGCAGCAACAACCTTCACCATCAACATCCTCGAATCCTAAACACAAACCCTTCCACTTAATCACCCGCTCTCTCGTCTACATCCAAAGTTCCAAACACTCTGAATATTAGATAATATACCCATAAAAAAAATTATTTCATACCAAAATTAAGGTGGGGGCAGTTGCCCTCACTGCCCCAATCCTAAATTCGTCCTTGGGTACCCGTACGATGTGGCGGCATTAGTGGCAACGGTGGTAGTCTAGTCTTGTCCATGACGGGTGGTGATGACAACGACTATTGGTTGTGGTGGCGGTGATGTAAATGTGACAGTAGAAATTAATTATTAAGATGAGAGTTTAGAGTGAAAATTAACATATTTGATAAATTTTAATAACTCTTTTCATAAGGGGTGTTTATTAAGCTCAATTTTATACTTTCGCATGTAATTGTATGACTTGAGATACATAAGTTCATCTCTATGCCCAAGTAAGCCGACCATTCAGTAACATATCAAACAAACTATTTTAATGTACTAAATCAACACACTAAATTCATTTTGGCTCTAAACAATGTACCAAGGTTTAGTTTAACATGCCATACCATCATTTATACAAATATATTAGGGGGAAGGGAGTGGTGCCTCCCAAAAATTCATCCCTCCCAAATCCCACCAATCAAATACCTACAACTCAATTTTCATTTTCATCCCTCTCAACCATCCCTCCCAACTATTTTTAATGGCATTCATGCCTTCCCCATCCCTCCCAAATTTTTTTTTTCTTTTTCATTTAATTTAATCAAACACTTTCTTTTTTAATAAAAAACATAAACATTTCATTCAAATTAAATTAAAACATTACATAAACATAAAATAAAAAGTACATAAATTTAAATTCTAGATTACTAAAATGAAGACAACTAAATCAAACTCGCAACTGATGGTGGCTGCATCGCTGGATCGTCAAGGAATGATAAGTCTA
>JANDBE010000047.1:9267548-9278151 GCA_024320915.1 Erigeron philadelphicus | reverse complement strand
TACCTTGACGCTATCCTAATACGGGGGTTATGCGGGTGCCTTAGACACATGGGACTAAGGGGTTCCTATCAATCCACCCTTTTTTATATAGAACGGGTAGGTTAGGTTCGAAAATTTTCAACTTTCAAGTAAGTTTCAGTTGTTATTTCCTTTTTTTTTAAATCCGGTTCAATAGCGGTTGAAGGCGGTTCCGGTTCCTGGTCCGACCACCCGGTTCAGTAACACCAATCAAACCGGGGTCGATCCAACCGGAATTCTCATAAATAGGGGTCTGACCGCGATCGGACCGCCCGGTTTGAAAACACTGCCATTAATGCCATTAAATCCTTTATCGGAGAACCTGGTATTTTGACACCTTAGATCGCATTGTATCACCCATGAATTGAAGCACAATAAACATGGGTATCACTTCATCTTTTAGGATACGTAAATAATATTTTCATATTATCGTACATCAACTTGAAATGAGCTTCAATGTAAAGAGGAATTGTATCCAGCACCTAAACTTACCTCACCAAAAATCATGCCTTCTTCTGGGACAATTAATTGTCGGCTTTATAAAATCTGATGAGCCATCATTTTCTTTTTCTCTTTTTTTTAACTTAAGTCCTATTGCATGAAATATATTAATTTGTCTTGTTGCAAGTTTGTATTGCCATCTAATAAGCCTAATTCATATAAACACAACACTCGATATGATCACATTATGCGATTTACGTTCATTGTTATTTTGAGCTTATTCCTTACCTAAGCCAGAAAAATTAAAAAATTAAAGTAACACAAGAAAGAGAAACAAATAATTGTTGGGAAGATGAGAAATCTTATACAAGTTGTGGAGTTTTCCATGGATCATTTGGCATCATTTGATTTGTTGATTTTGTTTCTTACCAAATGTGTTAGGTGATAAGAATTACTTGACTAAATACGTAAATTTATTTGTAGGTGTATAAGTTAATGACACTAGAGTTTTGCTCTCTAAATAGTTGAAACAACCAATTCCAAATGAGCCACCTGCTGGTGTGACTGATTGGTGTGAAAATTTGAAGATTTTGGTGAGTAGTAATAAACGTTTGGAAGCGATTCTATTTGTGTGGTGGTGACATATATGAAAAGCTAGGAATAACAAAATGCACAATGATAGCAAGGAGAACAGTGTGGACATCTTTCACTCTATTGTTACTAGTTATTTTTGAATTGTTAATCGCGACAAGAAGAATTTTTCATCTTGGGATGCTTGGACCGGAAATCCGTTAGCGAGGTAATAGTGAGTTTTCTTATTGTGGTTTCCCTCGCAGTTAAAGTTTCGTGATGAATCTAGATTGTATATTGCTGTATTTCTAGATTGTTGTACTTTGTTCATTAACATCTTGCTAGTCTATATTTAATTTAATAATACTATTAGTTTCGCCGTTCAAAAAAAAAATATATAGACCATCAAACATGACCATCTAGATGATTATTCCAAAAATGTGTATCTATCTCTTATTTCGGGCCCAGCCGCCTTAAGTTCGTTATTTGACCGTTATCGACTGCAATCTTTAAGTTTACCTTACAAGACAGATAAGCTGAACATCTTTAAGAGTTATAACGGCCTTTAAAACTCTTATTTACAACACTGATTATATATCAAGTAACACAAACAAGATCAACGGAATGACAAGTTAAATCAAAATGAGTCAAAACTCTAAGTAATGAGTAATTGAGATATTGTGTTTCAGATAAACCTTTAGCAAAACTTTGAAAGACAGGTTCAAAAGGTATGTTCAGTGTTTACACACAGCCAATTCGACCTGAAGTCAACATAGGCATATAGCCCAGAGTTCATTGCTAAGTTCGTTGCTGTAATCATTGCTTGTTAGTATATGTTTAAAAAAAGTTAACCGTTCTTTGTCAAAAACTCAAAAGTCAAAACTAAATGATCAATATACTATGATTAGTGGGACCCAATAACTAGAAACCGATAATTCTTTATCAGATACTAGGCACTTAAGTAGTTACTAAGTTCCCATTGTGAAATTCTGTTGAATATATTATGGGTTTCGAGCCATTGGTTTGGTATTGTCGGCCTGATGCAAATGGCGTTTGGGCTAAAACAACGGCTAGTGCTCTTGGTGCATATACGCCGTGTGGCATTGAGTCGTTTGTGGGTTGTATCTCGACTATGGTTTTATTGGGGTTGTGCTTATACCGATTTTGGCTGATCATGAAAGACTCTAAAGTACACAGGTTTAGTTTACGGTCAAACTACTATAATTATATGTTGGCCTTATTAGCAGGTTATTGTGCTGCAGAGTCCTTTTATAGATTGCTTTTTGGTGTTTCAATGTTCGATTTTGATCCACAAAGTAGCCTTGCTCCATTTGAGGTATATATATCATTCCTTTTATTCTTATTCTAATTAGTGCATTGAATATTTGTTCATAATGAAAAGGCTGAAATTTACATTAAAGAATGTAACCATGTTTAGTACTATTTTCGTTTTGGGTACTTATGTTATCTTTTTTAAGAGAAGCACTCTCAAACTTTCAGTAATTCAGATTTAGGTTGTTTTTAATCTTTTTGACTGAAAACTACTTTCTTGGTGCAAGTAAGTGACAAACTGCGGTTTCTGATGGTTGGTACTATGCCTTGGTGCAGGTTGTTTCCCTAATACTTGAGACCCTTGTTTGGAGCTCTTTAATGATCATGACTCTTGTGGAAACTAAAATGTATATAAGAGAGTTTCGCTGGTATGTCCGATTTGGTGTACTTTACGTCTTGGTTGGGGATATCGTGAAACTTCGTATCATACTTTCGGTAGCAGATTTGTACCCCAGGTTGGTATCATATTTTTTCCCTTGATTCTTGTTGATCTAAAGTTCTAAATCGATAAGCACTAGCAGGAACTGTTATCTTTATTATGATGCGCGTTGCTCTTTTATGTGTGTCTGGGAAGTTAATTATTAAAAAATTGAAGCATAACAATAAGTAATTTTCGTATGTTCCATAAGTTAACGACAATCGAGCAAGTGAAAGTGATTATAGATGCATATAGGCGGGCTCACTAAACAAATGACAAAATATACTATGTGTTGTTGCCTTGTTGGAAAGAAGTTGGGCATTTCGTGAAACCAAACAAAAATTAGGGGTGACTTAATTTAGTCTATTTGAAATGCATACTCACAAGTGTATATTGATTTACAGATATATACTTTACGTGTACATCAGTTCATTGTTCTGCCAGGTTTGTTTTCTGCTTTTCTTGTCATACTGTGTATCGAAGAATTTTAATTCTAAAGATTCTGTAAAACCATCCATGTAGAAGATTTTGATTGTTAATCTGATGCTCCATAGTGACGATAGTTAATTTACTGCTTTTTTAAGTGTGATGAATTGTTGATGCAGGCTTTATTTGAAGTATTTCTTCTTGCTTACATACCAAATTTGGAGGCCTATCTGGGTCATATCCCACTTCAAACTGAGCCTCATGATGATATCAAGTATGAGGTGCTTCGTGGAGGAGAACATATTTGTCCAGAAAGGCATGCCAACATATTATCAAGTAAGTATTTTTGCTAGGAATTAGAAATGGCAAAATAAGAACTCGAGACGATTGGTAATCGACAAAGTCAGTTTGGGTTGACCCACAGATACATTTTGTCCATTTTTCATCTTTATAAAAACATTAGTGTGTTATTTATGATTGAAAATAGCATTGTTATTATTATAGTAATAATGTATAGATTGGGTAAACCAATTATGACGGTTGTACGCATTCAAGAAAGTTTCGGCTATACTCGGCCCATTTGACCCGTTTACCTTTTCACAGAAATTTTTTTATTTGACCGGTTTAACCTGCTTGTGATTAATCACAGCACAAATCAACCAATTCAAAAGTAGATGGGTGAAAATTGCCACCTCTAATTGGAACGTATTCCGTGCTCCAATGTTAATTGATAATTTGGTGCTTGATTGTTACTGTAGGAATATATTTTGGATGGATCACTCCTCTCATGGAGCAGGGCTACCGAAAACCTATAACAGAAAAGGATGTCTGGATGTTAGATACATGGGACCGGACTGAGATATTGAGTAAAAAGTTCGGAGCTCTGTGAATCATTATAATTTGGTTCATTTTCCCCATTCATTAGAGCTTAGCTAAAACGGCTGTTTTTTTACCACTTGTAGATATGAAAAATGTTGGGCTGAAGAATCTCAGAAGTCAAATCCAATTCTTTTACGCTGTCTGAATAACTGTGTTGGGGGGAGGTGACTATTTATCTCTTTGTGCATGATGTAATTCATAATGAGTTATGCCATAAGACACCTAGATTTTTTTAGTAACCTCTTCGCTGTTGATTGTTCTCTGCAGGTTCTGGTTTGGAGGCCTTTTCAAGGTAATGAGTTCATTCTCCTACTAGAGGTGGGAAGATGGGCATGTCGGACGGGTTGGATAATAATAAAAGAACGGTTGGGCTAGTGTGTCAAATATGATCAGAAAAGCCATACTATATACTTATGCTTTATATTGGTTAGAAGTTTAATTGCAAAATAAAAAAACTCATTTTCTTATTTTTATATATTTTTAATGGTCGATCTTTCACCAAATCAGCATAACCTGAATCGATTCATGCATAAGTATACGGGTCAATATTTTCACCTCTGCCTCTAAAATACATATACATACATATATATTAGTTAGACTTCAATTTTGACACGGTCACCTAACGTAAGATCTCATGGCCTTTTACTTGTAGATAGGCAATGATCTTTCCCAGTTTGTTGGACCAGTTATATTAAACTATCTTCTGCAGGTAAGTTTGATCTTAGCTCTCCATTATGAGGAAATGAATCATTTATTAATTAATTATGCAACTTATTCTTGTGTGTGGCTGCAATTATCTGTTATCAGATTTTTTGTTTCTCTTCCCTTTAGCATTTACTACTACTTTCCATAGAAATTAACTTATTAAGTCGCTTGATGTACGTAGTCAAACTACACGTTGGTGGATTGAGTTTAAGTAAATATATTTGATCAAATTTTGCAGTCATTGCAACGAGGGGATCCTTCATGGATTGGATACATATATGCTTTCTCAATATTTGTTGGTGTGGTATGTAATAAGTTGTATTTTGTATGCTCAGTTATTTGCATTTAGCCTTGATTTTGGGAGAAAAACTATTGGAATATACAGTGAAAGTACATAAAAAGAAGATTATTTGAAATTTACTAATGAATAGTTATCTATTATATGTTACATTCAGTCATTAGGAGTTCTCTGTGAAGCTCAATACTTTCAGAATGTTGCAAGGGTTGGGTTCAGGATAAGGTCAATTTTGGTAAGTGCTTTTACATTTTATTGATTTTCTCATTTTGTCTTATAAATCCCTTGTAAATAATAAACATCATAAAAACATGATATACAATGAAGAACAGTAAAACAACACGTCTAGATGAGATTCCGGAGATACTTATAGCCAAAGGAATTTTGGTCGGGAAAAACATGTTACATGGAACCGTGAGATCCTAAAGATCCATATATTAACTGCTACAAGCTCAATAAGTGCAAAGATTGCCTTAGTGGCTGTAAAATGGACAACTAAATTTTAGGAATTCCATTTCTATATAAAGTGTATATATATACTATATAATTTTATATTCAGTATTACTATTGCTCCCTAAAGTATCAAAGGACCTAAATTGCAAACAATGTGGTTTGGAATGGTTTTAAACTAATGTTTACAAAATCAGTTGGGCTAGGTAATGGCTATAATTGGCAGCTTTTTGGTTTTACGAACCATTAATATATCGAGTATATGACTACAAGAACTATATCATATCAACAAAAAATTTCTTTTGAATAAATCAAGAGGTGTTAAACATGTGACTCACTATTAAGTGACGTTAGTCCAGTTGGTGATTAAAGATAATTTGAATCAGTCCATCCATTTGTATGTCAATGTTCTCTTTAAGTTGTTGGTCAAGATGGAAGCAATGATATTGATTTTTGGCTGCAATGTCAATACTGTGGGTGTTATAGGTGGCTGCTATATTTCGAAAATCCTTAAGGCTAACCCATGAAGCACGAAAGAATTTCCAATCCGGGAAAATTACAAATATGATAACTACAGATGCTAATGCACTCCAGGTATGTATAAATCACACAAAAGTTGTAAGCAAGGTGTTTGGTTATTCTCGCTGTTATGGATGTTATGAGCAAATCATTTTATAATAACCATTTAAAACGAGATGTTTGCTATGTGCAGCAAATATGCAATCAACTTCATGGCTTATGGTCAGCTCCATTCAGAATTGTGCTTTCCATGATTCTTCTTTACCAACAACTAGGGGTTGCTTCACTTGTGGGTTCTCTGATTTTGGTTCTCATGTTTCCTCTACAGGTACTTTTTTATAATTTTAAATTCTTAAGGTACGTTTGGCTTGTACATGGGTTTGGTAATAGATTTAAGTTTTATAGAAAACAATATCTGTTCCTATCAACACCCAGAGAATTTATTTAAAAAAAATTTGGACAAAAAGATTTAATAAAATTAAAAAAAACCTGAAAAATCGGTATACCACCAAAACATGACCAAAATTTGGACCGAAATTTGCCCGACTTTAGTGAGATTACGCTAAATTTCACCAAAATCCTTGTACCGAAATTTGGACAGAAATCTGGACCGAAATCTCAGTGGAGGACCGAAAACCGAAATAGCACTGCCACCAAAATCGACTACATAGATTTTGAGACTACTACAACATTTATTTTTTTCCTTTGTTATACACACATAAAGAAAGTAGTGAAGGCATATGCTAGCAGCTAGTTGCTTTATTACTTTAACATACAATATTGACATAATCTCGAGTAATTTTTCTGCTATGCACGTGAATTGTGGCAATTTTGATGATAAATCCGAGTACAGATTTGAGTGGTGTTTTCTCTAGATAAGGTTATTCTAACCATTATACTTTCTTCTGATAATAGACAATGATTGTCAGCAAAATGCGGAAATTATCGAAGGCAGGCTTACAGTACACTGACAAAAGAGTTGGACTAATGACTGAAATTTTGGTTGCGGTAGATACTGTGAAGTATATACATATCCTTGCAGTAATTGGTTTTACATTTTTACTTCTATGGCTGGTAACTGCTAACACTGCCCAACTTTCAGATGTTATGCATGGGAGCAAAGTTTCCAATCTAAAATTCAAACTATCAGGAAAGATGAGCTTCTATGGTTATGGAAGGCCCAATTCTTGCAAGCAGTAAGCAAGCTTTTCAATAATTCACAAGTTTTTTTCATAACTCGTATGAGATAAAACACACCCCAATTTAACCCATTCATTAGTTCAAGAGTTGAAATTGTCACATATACCAAGAAAGAAACTAAGATATCCAGTTTTAATTGTTGAATGAAACAGTTCCAAAATCGTTCATGGCTAGCATTTTAGAAGCTTGATATCATGTTCACCATGTTCTCTATAATAACTCTGCAAGTTGTTTTTGTTTTTCTACATTTCAGTGCAACAATTTCATACTGAACAGTCTTCCAGTTCTTGTGGCGGTGATATCATTTGGTTTCTTCACATTGCTTGGTGGAGATTTGACACCTTCAAGGGCTTTCACATCACTTTCTTTATTTACAGTGTTGCGAACTCCTTTAAACAGACTTCCTAATATAATAACTCAGGTTTTCTCTTTTGACCAATTCAGAAGCTCTTGCATGTCTTCAGATTTATAGTCACCAAGTTCATATATTACAAAAACTATTCCATCTAAATAATAATCTATCATTTATGATTTAGCAGGTTTTATGCTTTATATAAAATACTTAGGACAACTTTCAATCTAAATTGTTTTTGAGTTGTTTTTTCCAAGTTCACCAGATTTACCCCGTTATATATGAAAATAAGCTGAATCGACCCATACATAGATGGATCAATTTTGAAACATCAAACTCTTTGAAGTGTAGATGTTAGTCTTTCCATATCTTAGAAGTCTCTACTTTTGCATGGCTTTTGTAGGCAGCGAATGCATATGTGTCCTTACAGCGCTTGGAAGAACTATTTTTAGCTGAAGAGAGGATCCTCGTACCCAATCCACCTCTTGAACCAGGGCTTCCAGCAATCTCAATAAAAAAGGGCTACTTTTCATGGGATCCAAAGGCCTCAAAACCAACTTTAACAGATATAAATATAGATATACCAGTGGGCAGCTTAGTTGCAATTGTAGGTGGTACAGGAGAAGGAAAAACATCTCTTATTTCAGCAATGCTTGGGGAGCTACCTCCTTTGGAAAATTCAAGTGCTATTATCAGAGGAACCACTGCATATGTCCCTCAGATTTCATGGATTTTCAATGCTACAGTAAGCTTAAAGTTGACATCTCTAGTGTGTCATAACCCCACACAAACATAACATCTTAGTTCATGAAGAATTTAAAATTAACGTCTGCAGGTACGTGAAAACATATTATTTGGATCAAAATTTGAAGCTTCAAGATATTGGAAAACCGTGGAAGTAACTGCATTGCAGCGCGATTTTGATATTCTGCCAGTTAAGTGTCTTAAAGCTTCAAAGCACTTAAATTAATTAGGAAATAGATTCTACACCATTCTTTCTAAGTGGTTTGAGCTTACATTTGTGTTTTTTTGTTTCTGTTTTTTAGGGTCGTGATCTCACTGAGATCGGTGAAAGAGGTGTGAATATCAGTGGTGGCCAAAAGCAAAGAGTCTCTATGGCTAGAGCAGTGTACTCAAACTCAGATGTCTACATATTTGATGACCCTTTGAGTGCTCTAGATACCCATGTTGGTCGAGAGGTAAATTTATGGAACCTGCTTGTCATAATGATGATGGCAAAGTGCATTCTGACCTTAACCGTGGACATGCCCTGTTTGAATCTGTGATGAGTTTCACTATAACCCTTATGTTTTATAGCCTTTTAAATTGCGGAAAATTATACGTCATTAGTATTTTCTAGATGAGGAACCATGTTTCAATTATGTGGGTCACATAACATCTCAAATGGCCAAACGGGTTGACTAGCTCAAATGGTCATATGTCATCTCAACTGTATCTATAATGTATAAAACTTTTATCAATCGTTTTATTAAAAAGTAGGACTTTACTGTAATATATGTAACCATAATGTCAAAAATAAAGGATAGAAGGGGTTTGCACGCCAACATGAGGTGATCCTTTTGATGCACATTAATGTTATCCTATTTGGCCTAAAACCTAAGGCAAACTTGTATCGACCTGTAAACCCAGCCTAGACATTTTGCCACATTGACATCACCATGTTACATCTCCAGGTTTTTGAAAACTGCATCAAGGAAGAGTTGCGAGGTAAAACAAGAGTACTTGTTACAAACCAGCTACATTTTCTCCATCAGGTGGATAAGATTATTTTAGTCTCAGAAGGTATGATAAAAGAGGTGGGAACCTATGAGGAACTATCAGAAAATGGGTTTCTGTTTAAAAAATTATTGGAAAAGGTGGGTGGAATGGATGATCATGTGGATGAAAATGAATCCAGATCCAACAGCAACAATGGATCCTCAAAACAGTATGTTGATGACATGATTAGTGAGTCTATAAATGATCAAAGCAACACAACAAAAAAGAAGCGTAAATCTGTTCTTGTCAACCAAGAAGATAGGCAAACGGGCATTGTTAGCTGGAATGTTTTAGCAAGGTAGACTTTGGAAAATGTAGATTCCCCCGCATCTTTATTTACTTATAAATGTGTCCACTTAGTTATTTTTAATCTCTGAACAGGTTGAATGCGCCACCTCAAACGAGTTAAGTTTAAAACCCAAAATCAGTAATTTTTCGAAGAGTATTCTAAATGCATCCAACTACCTAGTCGTTTTTGAAAGAGAATAAATTATAATAATCTTTTGGTACTATATTTTGTGTAGTCATACACAAAATATAGTACTAAAAGATTATTATATTCTATTATCTTTCAAAAACAACTAGGTAGTCATAACCATTGGGTAATAGCCCAGTAGTCACCAGCCGTCACTTTCCAGGGGAGGTCTTGGGTTCAAGTCTTGTCAAAGGCAAACTTGAGATAATTAGGGGATTATTAAGTGGTTGAGAATTATCTGGACACTAGCCTGGTTGGGGGATTAGTGGGGTACCAAATGGTACATGAGATCAGGGGGTTTTCATCCAATTACCTTTTTTTATATATATATAATATAAACTGCTCATACGGGATGGATCGATGGGTATCCACTTGTGGTACCGGGGCTAAAGTTCCCCCCATTTACCTTTTTTATATAATACAAACTACGTAAACTATTATAATACAAACAAATATACAAAATCACATAATACAAAAGCAACGTACCACTACAAAAATGGCCAAGCGCCTCTCGTGAGGTCCTCTCCGCCATTTGCAAATACTCGTCTAGCAAATCGCTCGCTACGCCGTATGCTAGTTGTCGAATAGCGTTGTACTTTTTTGAAGCGCGGCAAAACCTAACTTTCCCGCGACGTTCACTCTTTGTTGAAAATATATATACTCCCGTTCATGTCCCCCACAATCTTTAAAAACAAACCCTTATGTATTCTAAACCGTCGTCTAAATTGTCTCGGGGTGTAAGTC
>JANDBE010000047.1:8935000-8945381 GCA_024320915.1 Erigeron philadelphicus | reverse complement strand
ATAGGAGAAGATGATCAGAAAAGAAAGAATTAAATAATAAATTAATTTGTATAATTTTTATTTTTCGTCCCTTAAATAGCTTAATTTTTTCACTTTTCGTCCCTCGGGTGTACGTGAAATGACATTAGTGCCCTCACCTGTTTAGCACTTGCGTACGTTAATGGCCAAAGGACTATGATTGCAAATTTTTGCAAACTTTAAGGTCAAAGTTGATATCATTTTTACTTTATGAATAAAAAAAATGTGTCAACTTCAGATACGTAAAATGTAATTTACTTTATAACGATGCTTCCAAATTTATATTGTGAATTTGTGACCCAATACCATAACCCAAAAGCAAAGCCCAATATAAAAACGTCTTTTTGAAAACCAATAAAAATAAAAACAATCTTTCACATTCTCTTTAAAAAAAAAAACAAAAAAATCTAAAATTCATCACTCTCTCTTTGGATCTCATCATCGATTTAACAGTCCAAGGAAAGATGACGATGTTTCATTTCTTCAACTGTGCTATCTTAACCTTTGGACCTCACGCCGTTTACTATTCCGCTACTCCTCTGTTAGTCTTCCGTTATCTCTATCTGTTTCTATATTAGTTACGAATTAAAGTATAAATTAACTGAAGTTTTCTTCATAATTTTAGTTATATCTATTTTGTATGAGCTTTTAATTAATTAATTTATTAATCAGTTTAATGAATGTGAATATTATTTTTTCTTATATATATGTATGAGATATTGAGATGAGATTAGATGAGATGCTTAGTTAGACTTTTAGAGTATATCATTTTTTTTACATTAAGTTATTAATTCGTATCGGTTATTCGTGAAACGTTGATAACTGTTAATGCCGCGTCTCGAGGATACTATTTTGAAAATATTCGGACTGACTATAGTTTAGTAAAACATGTTTTCGGAAACCATGTTTACGGTTAGCTTTGTGAAAACTTATATGTGCTTTTGTGTATCTATATATGCAAGTTCTTATAGGAAGTATTACTCATTAAGTTAGAACGAATAGTTTAGAAAGTTAGCGTTGTTGGCCCTGGAGATTTGGGCGGAAAGGATCGTAAGTTCGGTCTACATTGAAGTCGAGGAGGAATATGGTTGGTTTAAAGATTCCGTTTGTGAAGGTGGATTAGTTAGTTGGGCCGCCTAGGTGAGTTCTTAACTTCCACATGATGGGTCTGGGGTGGTCTAGTTGGGTTTTCGGGCTGTTGACTTTTTGTTACTTATCTTTAGTTTTGAAAAAGATATTGGATGTTAGAGCTTTGGGACTATTAGTGTTAGTTTGTGTGGAATGGAAGCAATAGTTTGAGCAACCTAGAACCAATGTGCTTTAAAGTATCTTTTTGTTTTTTGCTTTAAAGTATATTTAGGCCAACTATCTTGCTAGTTCTAGCCGATAACAAGGATATAGTTAATGTCATATGCTTTTTGTAAATATAGACACTAAAAGGGTTTCCCTTGGTTAAGGGATACCCTGGGATGGTGAGCCATTTTCAGCTCATTGTGACCGGGTTTTGCTCATGACCGGTTCCAGCCATTTTCTTGTCCAACCCCAAGATATGCCTAGGCAGGATTCGAACCTTAGACTTGATGATGGCATGATGCTTGTACTTTCTGTAAATGCAATAATGGAATTTAAGTTAAACTTTTAGAGGATATAAAGGAATTGATATTGAGGGAAGAAAAGTATCACTAAGAACACTTGGTCATACCACCCGGAAAGTCCAACTACGAGTCTAGAATGACATCAGATGACTTCTTGAAGCTATCATTATTCACTAAGTTATAATTATTCGAAATTCCATCACATATCGTCTGAAGCGTTTCTAGTATCGTCACATTGTAATTTGTAGCTCTTACTTATGCTGATAAGTTGCCTGAGATTTCTTCATATTGGGTTTGCTTTGCTACAAACTTCCGTACATTGATTGCTCAATTCTTTTAGTTCTTATCTTCATATTCATAATTGGGGACTTTAAGATATTCGTCTTTAAGGACTAAGGAGTTTCGTTTATTAAATCTACTCTAGTTTCCAAATATCTTATGTGTGTTTAGCAGGTTTTGGTGTTTGTGTATTCAAGAACTTTCTTTATTGGTACTTGATTCTGCTGTCTTTTTCGGATATTTGTTTGGCAGTGGATCGTTTGTATATGAGTAAATCATTTCTCATTTTGCTACATTATAATTGCTTGAAGTTATAACTGAGTGTTAACTATTATATAAAATGTTTCTGGTACCGTCATATTCTAATTCAACATGAAAACTATTTACTAATTGTTGCTTAGTGTTGTAGTTATAGCATGTGCTTGTAGAGTTTCATGAGATTTGTTTTTGTTCATATCAAGTGTTGTTTATAAGTGTGCTTGTAGTTTGTAGCTCATGGACCCATATTAATACTTACACACCTATCGATCCTTGTTCTTAGGGAGTTTTGTGGACCCATAATAATACTTATGCACTTATCCATCCTTGCTCTTAGGGAGTTTTGTGGACCCATATTAATACTTATGCACATAACAATCGTTGTTCTTCAGGAGTTTTGTGATTTTGGATCAAACTAGTATTCGTGAACCTTGTTTATCATTAGCTCTCTGGATGTATGTACTTAGAGCATTATTGATAGTCAGAATTAATTAGCAAATAATATAAAAGTTGGGAATCATTTGAGTTATTGTTTATAACTTCTTAGGAAGCTTGTCCTTTCCTTGAATTGGTTTGACGTTATGTAATATCATTATATTTCCATTGTTTCCTGTTTTTATAGAATTTCTAGGACAAAAGTAAATATGATAGAATAAGGGTTTATTTGTTTACCAAACTTGAGAAGCATTGGGCTTTAAGGTACCTATAGTACCTACGTTTCTACGCTAGGATAACCATCAACATAGCTACTACATACTTTTCATGAATGTGGAAATGGGAGTGCAAGTTAATTTCTAAAACAGTTAAAATGAAGTAATATGAAAGATAAAAAGAGTATCTCTAAGAAGGCATAACGTTATTCCTAAATTCAATTAGATTACTCCAATATCAGTGATTATAACCTTGGCCTGATGAAAAAGTTATTCCAATATATGAACATTCTTTGCCTTACATAATACTATAATAGTGATCACACTCCATGTTAAAAATATCTATTTTTACTCTGTTTGTGATGAGTTGTTATATGAATATTGGTATCATTTACAATATACATCAAACAGAAATCAATGTTTTAGATGTGTTAAGTCAATGTGTATCTTTATAATGGTGGTTTTTTCTCATTTGTAGATCTGAGTACGATACCCTTGGCACTTCGGTAAAAACTGCTGTTGTCTATCTCATCACAGCGTTAGTGAAGGTATGATTTGCTGTCTCTGCTTTTAAAGTATGAACACGACTCATACAAGCCTCTGGTTAGCAGTTAGCACACTATCTGTTAACTAATATATCATTCATTTGATTATCTGGACAGCTTGTTTGCCTAGCCACATTTCTTAAGGTTTCTGAAAGCGACATTTTTGACCCCTCTCAGGTAACATTGTTTCTTTTGCGTTCATTAATGATCTATCGTTATAGTATGTGTTTATTCTTTACTTCATTAGCTCTTGTACTTTCCCAACTTTGAAGTAATTTTCACCGTTTTTAAAATAGTTGAATAGGTTAAACAACTAAACTAGATCTTTGGAGAAGGTAATTAAAGAAAAAATTGCTGTTCAAAAGAAAAAAATAAAATAAACTATTGTTAAATTTTTGTCTTAGTATGTTCATATAATCCAAAAACAGATCTACTTCTAGTGTTTTGAATGACAGATTTATGGTTTGCTTCCTCTTAAGCAATTAAGTCTCAAAAGCTCACACAACTACTGACATGCACGTTGACACTTTTTAGACCATTCATCTACACACACTTGCTAGGCCATATTTGATATTTTAAGGACACCTTTGTATTTAATCTTTGTTTTGGCTTTCTGCATTTACATTTATAATCTATTTATATTGCTGACTTTTGTGATTGTTGATGTGTTTCTGGTGCCAAAAATGTTTGTTTATCCCTGTGACCATTTATTTACTACCGAGGTAAAAAATCAATGTCCAAATACCTATTCTCTAATGCTGTTTCTTTTGTTTTTCTTACTGTTTAGGAATTGTTGAAAGCTTTAATTGGTTTTATAGATGTTGCGGGGCTTTACTTTGCCTTGACTCAGTTGACACATAGGAACATCTCTCAAAATCACAAATTTCAGGCAGTTGGACTTGGTGAGTGACTACTTAGCACTTTTATAGAATTTCCCTCTTGGCTGAACATTTTTTTATATTACTCGTTGTCTGTACTTGCAGGGTGGGCTTTTGCTGATTCCGTTTTGCATAGACTGGCACCTCTTTGGGTTGGTGCTAGAGGACTTGAATTTACTTGGGAATACATTCTGCAAGGTCTTGAAGCAAATGCAAATCTGGTATGCTGACTTTTCTCATTTCTTTCTAAATATAAAATGGATATGTTAATATTTCTTCTTAGGGGATTTGTGTTTTCGTACTGGAATTTTGACTTGAGTTGGTTTCTAATTTTCAATGAAAAAAACTCTGCTTCTTGGTATCTATATATCTTAGTCAAGTCTAGTCTAGTCTTCTCACAGAAATGCCCTTTTCTGCTCATTTTATGTGTTAATAAAGTAACTATATCATGTCAAGTGCTCAATTATCATATTATGTGATTCTGATCATTTAATCACGTAAGCACTGTCCTTAAAGATTTAATAAGTTTAGTGATAAAAGTTGGCTATCCTTTGACAAAAGTAAGTATGTTGTTTTGATCCGTTATTCTTTAGTTGAAATGAGCTTATGATATGTATTTTGATTAATTCAGATGTTGAGTTTATCACTTGCTGCATTGGGATCTTTGATGTGGCTAAGGAAGAACAAGCCCAAGACATTAATTCCTATCATATATGCATGTGCAGGAATTGTGGCAACAATGCCTTCCATCACAAGGTCGGTTTCCTTTTGTTAATCGTACTTTAAATTAATTGACATAAAACTAAATGTGACAACTCCAACAATCTGCATATGAATGGGTTGTTTTGGTTGTTTTATGCCAAACTGGGTCAAATAAAAAAATGTTTGCTAACTGGTGGGGATTGGGTTATTTTCAATGCCATACACCTTCTAGTTATGTTTGCGCCGCAGATTTGTCAAGTATCCAATTCAGGCATGAAACAGCCTGCCTCATGCATATAGTTTATTAATATGTAATTGAGTCCCTTTTTCTAGCATAGTAATGATGGTTTCTCAACACTAGTTGAAATATTTATTATATTATTTTAGTAGGCAAAAGGTTGGTGGGTCAACCTAACCAGATTTAGCCTTTTTTCACACCTAAGAATGTTCAGTTGCAACCTTACCTGGTTGATATGCTCTACCCAATCTACCAAAATCTTGTGACCTCTAGAAAACCATGCATATTAGCTACATCTGAAACATGGCCTTCAATGAAGTCGTGTTGTGTTTGATATAGATATGTGAATTGCTTAATGTGTGTTCATTGTTGCAGCTATCTAAGGTGGGGTTTAGGATGGCATCTTCCAGAAGTTGTGAGTTTTCAACTATTGACCTCCTTTATCATGGCTTTAATCAGCTGGCAACTCTTCTCAGCATGTCAAAAACCATCTGCTTGAATTCAAAATCTGAGGAATAAGTCTATGTTGCTCTTATCGGGAACTATTCTTGTAGAAATATAGACAACTTAAATTTATAGACTGATTGATTCCCCCAAATTTTAGGGTGTTTTTGTCCCATTCAACCACCGAACTGAAGATCAACTCCTGCTGAGAAATAGCTCTCATTTTGCTGCGCATTCTAAAACTAGTTAATGTTGAACCACGATATGAGGATCCATTAAATGTTGTAGCTTACAAAGTTGCATATTTAATATGCTCATATTGAATGACAATCAAATGTAATTTAGATGGTTTAATTTAGTTGTCCCGGATAGGTCAGGATAGTTTGTTATAATCTTGAAAGAACATTTTGACATTTTTTTGTAAAGAAAAACATACGCCTAGTCCCATGCCCTGCCCATGGCGAGGATCGGGTATTGTTATACGAACGTATTCCGAAATTGACCAAATTTAAGTGAAAAAGAACATAGAAATTAAGGAGGGCATTGTGTCCTCAAATTTCAATGAATTAAGTGTGCCGGAAAAATTTACTGCATGGCAACACCTAAAAATGTTGGCAAAAACATAGGGCTATCCAGGTTGGTGAAATAAAAGTTTCTTTTGTATGTCTAATAATTAGTTTAACATGTCCAATGGTCATTGTTCATGGCAGTGCTTCACATAAAGACTGATACATATATTCTCCAAACAACTTGAACACAGATAAGAAAGTCCAATCTGTGCAGAAAAACACAGATAAGAAAGTCCAATCTGTGCAGAAACCTAAACGAAATAACAATATTACAATGGATATCATTATAACTTTGATAGCCACTATCAATCTAGCAAATGTATCATTTAAGTGCACAAGTAGACATATGTTTGAGAGTTGACACAATTCAGCTTGTTACAAAAGAAAAGAAATCAGGAAGCCTTTGAGTTGTTGCTGAGACATCTTGACACTATATAGTACTAGCGACGGTATCCGTACCAATACAATACCAAGCCATCTTGATACCGAAAAGTATGACAACGGATTACTTTGAACAATAACAAAAGTGCATTTGTTGCTGGGATACAAGTTAATAATTTGCGAAACTGATAACACAAAGTTGAACTTGAATGTAACTATAAATATTTAAAAGTGCATTTGTGTATGAGACTAAAACTGTTTGTTGGAGTTGATAAAGAACTTGCTTTGCTTGGAATAACAATAAAGTAGTGGTGGTCACCTGATGGGTGATGATGAAATAATAATATGATATGATATGTAAAGTTGAAAGAAAAGGTTTCACATAAGAAAAGAGGAAGCTTTCAACACACATCACAACCACACTACCCTACACCTACACCTATTGACAGACAGGCACGAAGAGGAGCATCTCAATTCTTATTAATTTAAGTCAATGCGGATTAGTTAAGGGTCAGGAATTTAGTAATAGGGCACGCAAGTCACAAACAATTAAAATAAAGAAAAAAAACATTTTTATAGCATGATTAAATCATTAACATTTTTGTTTCTGAAGACAGAATTTATTTGATCCTCATTTCATGCGCCTTAATAAAATCTGTAAGCAACTTCTCTACCTAGGTTAAAATAATAGTGTCTACATTCCAATCCCTTTCATATCTCGTCGAGATATTATGATCAAAATCTGTAGAAGACGACATTGGTTATTAATTACAATTTCTATAGTCAAGAATGGAGGGTGGATGGATGGGGACACTGGCATGTGAATGTGAATTGGGATAGTAATTATTTGCGGCACGGCCATGTGAATATACGTGAATTGGGAGAGATTAGTAAAAATGTAGAGAGAGTGTATAATGTATGTATAATCAAAATAAAGAAAGAAAGAAAGATATATGTGGTGAATAAAAATTAGTTAAACTAGATTAATTAGGTGGGGGTATTACATATTCTTCTGATATGGGTGATGACTTGAACCGAAAGTGGTGTCGACTAGACTTGATTAAATAAAATTAAGATGATTGATGATAAAGAAATTGGGAGATGGATGGGTTTTGGAGTCATGGAAGAAAGGTGACCAATCCCTCTCATACATATATTAATACATCCATCCATCACTCTCTTAATTTCTCTTTTCATTATAATTATTAAGGACCTCTTTTTTATATTTCATAGTCGATAATTAGTAGTCAATTTTACTCCATCCATCCAACATCTTCCTCTCTCTCTACAATATGATACTACTTTGATCAGTTAAAAATATAATAATATATCAGAAAGAGTAACCAAAAAAAAAAAGTCAGTCTTTATTTCGGATTGATCTTTCAATTTCAGTTCCAAGAGAGACAGACAGAAGAGGATCGATAGATGGCGCCAGAACACAATGTACAAAATATATATATTTCATTTCTTAACATTAATTTTTTTATATTGCAAATCAGACATATATTCTGTATATATATAATTATATATAATTGAATTCATGACTGATTGATTATGTGATTTAGGAGGAAAAGGTTACGGTGATGATCTTGGAAGTTGATCTGAAATGTCATTCTTGTTACAAAAAGGTCAAAAAACTCCTCTGCAAATTCCCTCGTACGTATTCATACCTTCTTACTTTCTACTACTTCAATTCTATATATACATATGATATATATGTATGTTTGCTGCTGCAATTATTATTAGTATTATTGATCATCATAAACTACTCATCAATAGATCCTTTTTTTTTTATATTTAACTTTTCACTTAACTTTTATAATAACTTTCCACTTTTGGCCCATCCGTGTGCATTTTTATTTTTTTTAATATTCTCTCATCAAGATCATCATCATGGATGCTTTTTAACAATTAATTAATTAAATGTATGCCCATATATGTAATGCTATTCTTTCTTTATGGATCAGAAATAAGAGATCAGAGGTTTGATGAGGATAAAAACAAGGTAATGATCACGGTCGTATGCTGCGATCCAGAACGAATTAGAGACAAGCTTTGTTGTAAGGGTGGCAAGGCCATTCAGTCCATTGAGATTGTTGAAAATAAGAAACCAACTGCTAAGCCGGCGCCTCCAAAACCACAGCCCCAAGCTGAACAGCCGCCTAAAAACAACCCCCCGCCGCCAGCGACTGAGAAACCCAAGCCTCCTCCTCAAGTTGTAGTAGTTCCTCCTCCTGTACCCAAACCCGCAACTCCTAAACCTGATCCTCCTCCGCCCAAAGTTGATCCTCCGCCCAAATCCGATCCTCCACCGAAACCCAAACCAATGCCTCCACCCGTTGACCCAAAACCTAACCCACCCCCACCCCAACCCCAACCAGAGCCTATGCCTATGCCATATCCAATGGATTGTGGGTACCCACAGCCTTTCTGCCCTCCTCCTGTCTCAGTATGTTGCCAGGAGTGCTACGAAGGTCGTGGTGGAGGCCCGTGTCACTATGGGTATGGTAGACCCGTACCACCCCCACCGGGCGCATGCTATGACGGCTCCTACGGATACCCAAACCCTTGGAACAGGCCCTATAATGTCAGCAGATGTGGTGAATGTTTTAGTGAAGAAAATCCACATGGCTGCTCAATCATGTAATTCGAGGCCGCCTATCGTTTTAGTTTTGATGACTGTATCATGAATCATGATGATCAACATCTTGGAACGACGAAAATTTCTCCTTTTCATGCATTTGTGGTTGAAAGATGAGAAAAAGAGAGAGATACACAGCACCAACTTTTTATTCTTTCATACATAGTAATACAATTATAATAAGGTGCATACATATACTGATATATATAACAGTTGTAAATTTATACAATATGTTTGGGAGATCAAGATGATCTCTGAATTGAATAAAGAATTTTTCGTTGCTTGTTAGATAGGTGCCATTGCCTGCCTGCATTTAGCATTGCATTTCCAGGTCTGTCTCTGTCTCTTTGATGGATCACTGGACTAAATTAATCCAACATTAATACTTTGTGCAAAACTTATGCGTGTTTGAGTACGGGTCAAGAACGGGTCAGAAAGTGGGTAACCCGGCTGCTAACGGATCACATATGAAGAATTGGTCTTGACCGAGTATTCAAGAAGGGTGGTTTATCAATGGGAACGATGGTATACGAGTTAGTGAGTTTTATTCGTTCTTGGAAGAAAAAGAAAAGCAACAGCCTTGGCATGTTGTCGCAGAGTTAGTGTATGGTGAAGTTCCCAGCCGCAAGAAACAAAATAGATACTGATGTGTTAGGTCGGTATAAAAGGAAACAAAAGGCAGGTTGAAGCTGCCTTTAAGAGAGAAATTGGGAGCTCACGATCAGAAAGAAAGAGAAAGAAATCCAGCAAGAAATACAGAAGAGACGTCTCAAGACAAAATATGTAAGAAAAAAGGCCGGCGTCGCAAGCAAGTATGAAAGAAAGATGACAGGAAAAAGGAACCAAAAAAGATTGTAAGAATGAAGGTTCGAAAGCAAAAAAACGAAAGTCGGTATCGGGTTGAATTCAAGACTTGAGGAATAGAATTGGCAATCAAGCTCTTGTCGAGAACTATTCATTAAATTTATAGGCTAATTACTTTCCCCGAATTTTAGGGTATTTTTTTCATTCAACAATGGCAATGAAGATCAAAAATTGCTGAGAAATCGCTTCCATTTTGCATCTTTTATTATACTAAAGCACAGTTGCTCTAATAATTTATCGAACAATCACAACTCTCGATTTCTTAATGTTGACTTTTGCTTTCAATTTTGACTTTAATTTACACTTTTTTGTTTTCCAT
>JANDBE010000047.1:8474751-8490259 GCA_024320915.1 Erigeron philadelphicus | reverse complement strand
CCTTTTGCTAGGAGCACCTCGCCACCTCTCCCCTCCCCCCCCCACCCTTTTCTATTTAATTTTATTTCTATTTATTTTTTAAACTAAAACTTTTTATTTATTAAATTAAAAATAATACAATATTAAATAAAACAACAAAATAAAACTCCAAACTACAATATTAAACGAAACGACAACAAAATACATAAATAAACTACAATATTCAAATTCTTTTGATTTAATCGAGATGAGTAGATTAAAAAAAATACCCATAAACCATATATTAAAACTTGAACGTTAATATGTGCATCTATTTTTGTAGTTGATTTTTTAAAGATTGTAAAAGAAATCCAAACAAGAAAAAGCAAATCAAAAAGTAATAAAGGTGTTGGGAGTAAATAATTTTAAAAAGGGGACACACAAGGGGAAAAGGAAAAATAGAGGGGGTGAAAAAGACAAAATACCAAAGAAAAGGTTGTAAAATGTCGTCTTCTTCCTAGCATCACCTGCACACACACATATATATAAATATGTATGTATATAGATTTTCATGGCAGCTGAAAAAATAAAAAAAATAATTAAAAAAAAAAAAAGAGAAAAACACACGCAACGGTCGAAAAACGGTAACAAAGGTGGAGACCAGGCCGGGGACGACCCTCCCCACTTTGCTCACCGCCCAACCGGTACCGGTAACACGGGGCGGTGTTCCCCCGGTACCGGATCGGTACCTACTTGGTGCCGGTTCCACTCCGTGTTTGGTATTCTGCAGACATTAAAAGATAGAGATATCTACCAAAACGGTACCCAAGGCCTCTGTAAACAAACATTTGTGTTTTGTGTAAAACCAACTTAGTTGCAACTGGTTCACAGGATAAGAAGGTGAATTGGCACAATACTTCATTTGAAACAAGAATCGACAATGCCATTATATATATTCAGTTTTTTACATTAACGTAACCTATGTATTTAAAGCAACCTTATAGACCAAAGGACATAAACGATGAAAGTGACCATCTTTGATAATCATAATCCCTTTTTTAATAGAGTCAGCCTACGTTCAAAAGGCGAAAGGCAACCAGACTACTAGAGCATCGATACCAAGTAGGTCTTTATAAGTTGGGCTTAATTTCTGATCATGAGGTAGTTATAAAACAAAAACTCATACTGATGGACTAAAAAAACTTGACGGACTGTTTTTGCAAAGAATTTCAAAAACACACGAGTAGGTCCTTCACCCCATGTGGTCTCTTTGAAAATTTTTATTTCCGTTAAACTGTTGTGGTGAAAATCTATTACAAAATTAATTTTCGAAACTTGATGGACTGTTTTTGCCAACTTGGGGAAAGCACGAAATCAACTGCCTTTGGGCCTAAATATAAAAATTGGGTTAAAATTGTTCCTGTGTTGGTCATATTTCTGTCTTGCAAAAGGATTTTGGGGTCAATAAGTAGCGGGGTTGAAATCTAGACTAATTGTAAGAATTAGACAATGCCATTATTTTCGGTTTTTTTCATTGACCAGAGAAAGTGAGATAAACATGATGGCTTCAATGAAAAATTAATTTCCTTGTTGAAGTCAAAATAGAGGAATAAATTTGATATGCATAAAAAGGAGCTGGCCCATAAGGGTGGAGGGTACCCATATGGTTTTTGCTCAGTTTCATCAAGGGTTATGACTTTTTATTGGTTTTTCTTGATTGTAAATATAAATCAAAGATTGAGTTAATTCTGTCTTACAAGAGACTTTCGGTGTCAAAAGTAAGTGGGTCGATATGCTACATATCTCCAATACTATAATGGTAAGAATCTGACAATGCTAGTATATTCAGTTTTTTTCATAAACCTTGAAAGTGTTCATCTTTATCAATCGGAATCTCTATATGTAACAAATTAACTTCGATATCTACTATAAACAAATCTAAACTGCGAAAGTATAAAAATACTATTGTTTTTTTATGTGCTTGTATAGACCGCAAAATCAGATAATACATAAGATATGAAATGGATAAATTTCCTCTTATTTTCATTCTAACATGAGACAGAGTCTATAGAAAGTTGGGATACATGCGTGAGATGTTACAATGAAAATGGGATAGGATGAAGACGAGCCACTGGTACACATACCAAATGGTTAGCTTTAGTAAGCGTTAGCCCAAATCCTTCTTCCATATCAACACTTGGTAGATTTCCATCTATCCCGGCCTTCCAGTCAAAACACTGAATCATTGCACCAAGTGTTGTGTGTACTATAAACTGTGCTAGTGATATCCCAGGACACATCCTCCTCCCACTACCAAATGGTAACATGTGAAAGTGTTGCCCTCTTACATCTAACTCGTTTTCTTTTTCTAGGAATCTTTCAGGCCGAAATTCATTTGGGCTTTCCCAATGGTTTGGGTCTCTACCAAGGGCCCACACGTTGACAAAAATTTGAGTTTTTTCTGGAATATGGTAACCCGCCACCATACATTCTTCTGTTGATTGTCTTGCTAACACTGCGACGGCTGGATGAAGACGTAAAGTTTCCTTCACAACTGCTTGGAGGTATGGAAGGCTTGGTATGTCTGATTCTTGCAATAGTCGGTTTTCACCAACAACTTGATGGATTTCTTCAAGTACCTTTTTCATGATATTTGGGTGATTGATTAGTTCTGATAAACCCCACTCCATTGTACTCGCTGAAGTATCTGTCGCGGCAAGAAAGAGGTCCTAAAGAGAAAAAGCATAATTTTGCTAAGGGTAAGCCTTTTGAAAGTGATTGTACAATTGTATGATTTGGATAAAAATAAATAATTAAATAAATAAAAAAAAACATAGCATGTTACATACTTGGATAGTTCAATAATCTCACACCAAATTTAAAATCAGTTTGAGTAATTCACTCTCAAAGTCATTATAAAAATACCAAAATTATTTACTTGATCAATAAGTAATCAAATTACGAGAATTAATTTTGCCTCTATCCAAACACTTAAATTAACTAATTAAAATCATACTAATTGAAGTTACCAGTATGAAGGCTTTGATGTTTTCTCTGCTCAATTTTATCTCCATGCTCTCATCTTGTTGAATATCAAGTAAAATGTGGAGCAAGTCATTCATTTCTCCACCACGCTTTCTCGCCTCTTCATGCTCTTTTATGATCCTCTCAATCATTACATCAAATCTTGCTCGAAGCTTCTTTGCCTTTTTCCCTAATCCCTGCAAATCTAGATTCTTAAACAACCATATGTAATCGGAAAGGTTAAAAAATGCAGATGCCTGAAACATTTCGGTAACTAAGTTTATTAAATCGTCTGCAACATCCTCCTTATCGTTCACAAATTTGTCACCCATCAACATTCTTGATATCACGTTGTTAGACAACTTCATCAACTCCTTGCCAAGATTCACAGCCTCACCAACTCGGGCCCTTTGTGATATTGATTTTATAAAACCATATATCTCTTGGTGCCTAACTGAACTAAGCATGTCAAGTGTTTTTCCATTCAGAAGATTTGACATAACTATCTTTTTCATGAACTTCCAGTGCGGTCCATAAGGAGAAACCACCAAATCTTTCGATCCATAAGTTATGTAATCTGCGGTTGAGCTTCGGGCTCTATCTAAGTACACATGTTCATGTGTTTTAAGGAATTCTTTTGCCATTTCCGGTGAACAAACAACAATACCGGGTTTAGAGCCCAAAAAGAGTCGAAAAATGGGCCCATATCGATACGAAAGCTTGTGAAAAGTTTGATGTGGGATTGATGATAGAAGGTGGAGATGTCCAATAATAGGAAGCGCAAATGGGGTCGGTAGATGGTGAGATTTTGCACAAATAGATTTGTAAAACGCCCAAACCAAAATGATAGATATGAGGCATGTAAACAAGAATGGAAAATAGGCTTCTAAGTCAGCCATTGTTAAGTGAAGGATTCAAAAAAGATGTGCGAAAACAGGTAATACCATGCTAGAAAATTTATACAAATCAAACCTCATTTAGTCAACTTTGATTTTTTTAAACATGTTTAATCATTATTCTCCTTTATGGAGCTATCCAAAGAAGGGCTTTTACTATTAATCTATTATCGATTGCGGGAATTGGTTCGTGCAAAAATGAAATAGCATATGAACGATTTTTCTAATTAGAAAATGTTAAATAATTATCAAGGAAAGAAAAAAAGCTACGAGGTTGAACAAAATGAGAACATTTCTAGTTTTAGACATTAATTTTGGCCAGTAAAGAACTTTTGATTCTTATATTTTGATCTTACTTTGAAGATCTTTTCCTATATGTTTTTTTTTGTCGTACTCTTGTGACTACGTACCTTTTAAGTTGCTAGTCAATAACACATAATAGTATAATACATCTTAATTTATTTATTTTTTATTTTTTTTGACAGCCTTTGATGACTTTAAAGAAACCATATGTGATGAAGGACCTACACGTGTGTGTGATTGGCTGATTGCCGAAGACTTTTGTAGCAAAGACTTGAATGTTAAATAAAGTTGAAAAAAGGCTAATATACCTTATTAAAAAAAAGTCTTTATACGAAAGTTTGGCTTGGGTGTACCCAGATTCAAGTCTGAGGGCAAGATTTATCCCTATTGATCGTCGTTTCTTCGGGCGGATTAGTAGAGAGTTTTCTCCCCATCGGGTATTTGAAATAGTCATTTCTACTTCGAGAGAGCTCTTTAGCGCGGACCCGGTTAAGACAACGTATGCTAGACCTCTCGCTGTCGAACCACAACACGAAGTTTTACCACGAATTTCACCTTTTTAAAAAAAAAAAGAGTCTAACTTCTTTCAAATGTGATGTATACGTTGTTTATTGTACTTGCTCTTATGCTTTTGAAGAGAAAATGACACATTTGGACAACTTTTAATCACTAAGTAGCTAGTATGTGAGTCACGTACTATGAACTATCCATTTCCAATAATGGATATATTAAAAGTCGTTACGATTATTGTAGATGTTTCATGCTTAATTTGCATCCATATATGTCCAATATTCGCAGGAAACAAGGACATGTCTTGAGTGTATAGTAAGCCCATTGTTGGAGGTAGATCAAACAAGGAAGGTGAAGTGAAAAGGCAAAGTTGATAAATGGTTAAAGGGTGTGGGTGATAGGAATAACTAAGTAAGTGATAGCAGACAGGTGAATGTGTTTCTTTATGGTAATGGAGTCTATCTATTTGTTTTATACGTATTGTTTATTTTATTTTGATTGGTTATTGTGATGTTTTATGAGATATTAAATTAAAATATAAAATTTGAAGGTAAATAATTAAGGAAAAAAATAGAAGAGGATGAGTAGGTAAAACTGACATGTCACGTAAAAAAGTGGGTAAAAGAGATGGGCGTTTAAGAATAAGGCAAATGAATATGGTTTTTTTTCCCCTATATAGATTAATGTCGAAAATATCCCTCACCAGCTAATTAATCTTAAAGTTTTACTTAATGAGGTTTGTATCTCAGATCTATTGTGAAGACGAGACACTAGGTTAATTAGTTTGATAGTGATTTTAGTGGGAAGATCCCATATCTATAAAACCAATGGATAAAATGTTTTCATTTGTGACCTTTGAATTAATGTGTGCGGCCTTCTGAAATGGTCATCCTTTGAAATTGAATTTGCGATTCAAAAGACATGGTTTCCTATGCATTTGTTAAAATAATTATGTAAACTATTTTATATTGCTTAATTTGTAAATGTTGACTCATTATTTGACTTTCATTCGTTTAAATTGTAATGTCTCTATAACCTATCACAATTCACATAGCTAATTGCACTTATCGATTATTTACGTCAAACGTGACATAATAAATCAAATACTAGAATTTTAATGTAGTTAGAAATCTAAAAGCATCACAAAAGAACCAAGATTATTATTTGAAGAATTTTACAAGCAAGAAAACTAGATTTCAAAATCAACATTTAATACCCTTCAAGCTATTTACACAGATATTATCATTTACTTACTCTAAGGATGACGAGCTATTAATCGAGATTTAGTTTACTAGCTAAGGTCAAGAATCCAAGATTGTGATCAAATTCTTGGATTAGTGACCAGCACCAGGGCTATGTCCTGGTGAAGTTCTTCGGAAAACCTCTTTAGTGGTGACAGGTCTTCCATGATCCTTCTCTATTAGGAGACGGTCATTACTTCGAACTCCTTCATCTAGTTGGTGTCGGGTAGTTATCCGAGTAGTACTTATTTTGATGCCCGGAATTCTTGATACTCTTCCTTGAGCTATAGTGAAAAAGAATGGTACTAGTACTAGTAGCATAAGTAATGCAAAAGATTTTATGTTGAATAATGCCATGCAAAAGTCTAGAAAATTGAAGGTGAGATTAGTGTGCTGCTTTTTTTTCAAAAAATGCTTTACTTTGGACAATGTATATATAGACCATAACAAAGTTGACCAATTACAGCTTATCACTTCATAGACGCAACTATATATTTCTTGTATCATTGTCACTAAGTTGTACTCTACGACCATGGACCATATTATACTTATATTTTAGTGTATCGTAAAATTGTATTGTAAGTATCACTACCTTTAGAAATTATGCGACAACATATAACTGAGCATTTTCAATGGAAGTTTTCTTTTTTAAATCTTATTGCTATTCTAATAAGCTTTCTATTGAAAATAAGCTGCTGCTTCTTTTTTTTTATTGAAGCTAAAAGTTTTTTTTTTTTTGTTTTTTTTTTTATTTCTTTATTTTTATCAGAAGCTTATTTTCCATGTCATTGCATTCTCTATCTTCTTATTTTATTGTTTATAAAAGAATTTTGAGTTTTATAAAGATTTATTCCATTAAAGCGAAAGCTGAAGTCTTTTACAATAAGTTTTTAAACAAACCCCCAAGAGCATCTCAGATGCTATGTTTTCATAAGCTTTATATAAAACTTTAATACTTAGTCTTTAATAATAAACTTATAAAAAGAACTCTTATTGGGATACTCTTAAATTCTTAATCATCTAAAATTACATAGAAGTTGTGTACTTCTATTAATTAGAATACCATCCAGTACACAATGGACTAATCCAGGCAATTGAACATTAGGCCTTATGCAACAATCAGTTTTTTTTCTCTCTGTACACCACATAATCTTTTACATTTCATATTCCAGAAAGTATCACTACCAATTATACATCTTTCATTTATTGCATTGGTTGAAATCTTTCATGACCCACCCATCTATTTTTTCTCTTTTTTGTCATGAGAAAACTCAAAACATTTTCTCGAGAAAACACTTTAAGGAAATGTGCTTACAATCCGTATATTCGAGAGAAAAAAGGAGAAAATCCTTCAGAATACAAGGGTTGGCAATCGCCCAAGTCATATATATTCATTATAAAGTAGTTAGATTACTTAAATTATATAAAAGTTCTTAGAATTTTCAAATATTATGACACAAGCATACATAGTAGTTAGATTAGCTTAGATAATTCAAATGATTGTTTGATCTTATGCTGGTATATGACAATTACCTATTCTCGTGTCTAAAAAAGCCGCAACAATGCACGATCTTTCAATCATAGTTACCAGCATTCTAAAATTAAAATAAGTTTTTGGCAACTTCCCAATATGTTGAAATTGGTACGATATTTTGCTTTTAGGTAAATTTCCAACATAAGTTTACTTTTGACCAGTAATTGGTCTTCACATTCTTACAATATTACTATCAAAACGTCGACAACCATAATATATTATGTATGTAACCAAAATAATGAAAAAGTATATTCATAAAGCATGTGTCAAATCAAACAAATGGAAATCACAACTTAGCTGGCAACTTGGGCACATTGACTATAGTTTCGTAATCGCTTAGCCAACTAGGATGTATTTTGTAATAATCATGTTACGAAGACATTTTATTATTCCAAACATATATTAGTAAAAAAAATCCTATAAAACCTCAAATAATGGTCACAATAAAAAATGACCACAACAGTCAACAGGCCATGTACCAATGAATGTGATGACACAACGGGACATTGGCTAGTTCGAGAAGCGAAGTGACTATGGTAGCAAGTACAGTATAATAGAAACGTAACTGCCCAAAAGTAAAATGATTAGTCCAATTCAAAGGTTAAAGTTTAATTACCAATAAAGTAGAATAACCAATCTGAGACAAGAAATAGCATCAAGACAACCACCACGTCAAGCGCTTTTATCCGGTCATTAGGTAACAAGTTGGTAAATGCTGAGAAATAAATGTTAAGTTCACTTTTCATCGTCAATATATGTATCATATATTAATATTAATATATTATAATAGACGTATATTCACAACCTGAAAAAGATGATGTTGCATTAACTTAAAGGTTTGAACACATTCAGTAGGACTATTTAAAAGTATACCCAATATCAAAATATATTTCTAAAATACGAGAATCTGGTACACAGAGATCAATATCAACTTACAAGGAAGTTACAAATAGTAAATGACTAGTAGCAGATTATGGTACCTGTAATTTGCTATTTGTTACTATTTGCTATATACAAGACCTACGTATTATGTGCATGAACCTGTAAACGCCCCCAGCATCTGTAAATCAAATACCAACAGTGCAAAACGGGGGTAAATTAGTAATTCAATCTGTAGCGGGACTTGGATCAATCACCCAATGAGCTGTGTACCAGTCGTATTTTATCATCTGTTCAAGGCTCTAGATTTACTGTGTCAATAGTGCACTATACCAAAATATATGCCAATGTAATTTTATCTCTGTGTCGCTGCTCTAAGTTTGTGCAAAAACTGCAAAGCTTCACGGTAAGAAGGATCGGTTCGGCTGATAGGTTTGCATGAATTTACATGATCAGTGGACTCCAATACCTGCCAAATGTCAGAAAACAACGAGTGAGAATATGTAAACCAATATAACATAGTTTATCACACATGATGCAAATTATTCCATCAGTTGCTAACTACTTGCTATATGTAATTCACTTTCAGTACACGTATGACAAACAAACCCTATTCTAAATATCAAGCCAAAACCATGAAATATATATGTTTAGATATGACCCCTTCGACAGACTCCAGTGAAAAAACCAACCATTGCATGCTTTTATTTATCTTGATTTATATACTTCACAAAGTACATACGAGAGAACTTTTGGTACATGTTAACTGCTACTAACTACTAAGTGAATGGCCTTCATTCTATAACTATAGGCAAAAGTTAAAGAGTTCATTCTATAAGTATAGGCATTTCAGTTCTCAGTATCTTACCAAGAAAGGCTAAAGATCGTACTGAACACAACCCTATGATATGAGGTCAGACGAGCCAGGAAAGCACCCTGAACTCATAGGGTGAAGGCGAGGAAGCTTGAAGTAAGGGCTCCTAAACAAGAGTTTTGACTAGGTAGATTTACCCTTCTACGCCGTTTAGGTGAGTTCAGACCCAATCATTGACCATACAGAATCTGATATAATTAATATGATATAGAATTTTGGGAAATATTTGCGGGCAGATTGTGATTAGTTTTTTTAATAGTGTTAGATCTTGACAAAAGTGTAGATTGGTGGGGAAACCATTGACCTAGATGCCTTCTTGGCACCAGCCATTGTCCTCCCCACAAGGATGGCTGCGCGCAACTCCCCCAGCACAGTGGGGCACCACTTGAGGCCAGGTTCAAACCTGTGATCTGACAAAGTCACTCCAGGGTCCATGTGTGGACAGATTGATCTATGATGATTTGGTTTCTGATTGGATGAATGAGATAGAAACTTTGAATTATTAATTTTCAGATACGAAAACTTACAACAAGTTCCCCATATCCAGGATATGCAGATTCAATGGGAACTACTTCCAGCCGAAAAGCCCATCCACCGTAGCCTTCAACTATTGGAGTTACTTTAGTCTGTACAACAATTCATTAGCCATTTAGACTCCCAAACTACCATAGGAACATCATCCAAACACATACAACATTTGCATGCATGCAGCATTAAGGAGTAACAGATGAAACTTATGATGCTACCTCACAAAAACTGAGAACATCAAGAGATCCTTTTTTATGTAGATCATGAAGAAAATCATTAAGCTCCACTAATCTCGTGGACCCACTTCTCAACTCTCCTATCTGATAAAAGTAAAAAGAAGAAAAGCGATGGCAATGTTATTTAACAGAAGTTGGTAGTTCTAATATATAAAGCAACAAGTGTATAACTGGTGAAGTATATGAAGTTGGTAAACCAGGAGAATTGGCAGGTTGCAAGTGACGGTTCAAAATGGGTTCAACTCAAGATGGGCTGTGTTGAGTGGTTAACATGCCAACACTTTTACATTTGTTCTGAATTTTATTCATAATTCATAAATAATATAATGAGTATAACTTATCATGGCTACTAAATTTATTAATTCTTTGTTAAGTATTTGAATGCACTTTTGACTCGTTTAACCCATTGTCCCCATGATAGATTTTTTACAAGATAAACACAAACCGCATTGACCTGTTTTCAATATAAATGAGATTAGATTGGCGCCTCTAATGGATAAGAAAAGATAAAAAGACTAACCGATGGTGCAGGGCGGAGCACATAACCCATTCTCCAGGGCATATCTGCAAGTTTGCTACCAAAATGTGGGCAACTATAGAACACCTAAAACAAGGGAGAGAGAGATACAGATAAACGTTGATTGGAAGTGACGATTTTTATATGAAACATTAAATAATTTTCTTCACTCAAACATACCACACCAACAGTGTTCCTGACAAGATTGCCTCTATTTTCTGAACTTGCTTGATGCAGCATCTGCTTCACAACCAATCCTCCCATGCTGCAATACGGAACCCTTAAATTATTGGATAATTCTAATCTTAAGAAGATCGAGATATATAAAATGTGTACTTAAATATATCTCCATAATCAAAACAATTTTGTTTTTGGAGCTTAGAGGGTCAGGTAGGCTCATGAAGGTGCTAACACGTACCATCTTATTAACAGTGCCACTAAACATAAAGGGAAACATAATGTAAAGGGAAAGAAAGCGACCATATACACAAACCTATGAGTTACAAATACAACTGGTCGATCTCCAATATGTGCTGCAAGTAGCTTCTCCAACAGCATGGAGCTAACTTCCTGCACTATTCAAATGCCTGTTAGATACTTGTACCAATGCCTTACCAGCTATAAGAATTGGTTACATGGGAAGGTTGGATATCAGGTCATAACAGATTCAGGTTGACACGGGTCATTTTAGATTGGGTCCAAACAGAATGGTTGGGCACGTCGGGTTGACTGAAAATATTGTCCACTTTTTCTTTATTTTCATTGTCAATATTAAAACATAATGATGATTGCAAAAAATCTTTCAATAATGTGATAAAGGTTGTGTGTGCATTTAAATAGACTTCAAGCAAGTATTAACAAATTCGGCCTGTTCCCCTTTTTAGCTAAGCTTTCTGACTTTTATCGCAAATGATCTGGTTGAGATAAAGCACAACCAAAATCGACTTTTGACAAGTAAAGAGACAAAACTGCCACCTCTTTTTTCTGACAACCAGATATAATATGTAATATTTAGATGATGCATGCAAAACATGAACCTGTAGAGGCAGGCTTGATCCGGACCACTGAGTAAGATTTGTCTGCAAAAGAAGTGCAAAAGCAGTTAAAATCATGTGGACATTATGATTGGAATGGAATTTAAATCCACAAATATATGATCACAAACCTTGTACTTAAGACTAAACAAACGTGCATGAGGGAAGTCAGCTGAAAGCCACTCTCCCGGCCAAAACGTTCCTTGTTTTCCGGCCTCTTCGTCGATCTTTTCTACAAGCCCGGATTTAGAGGATGACTTGCACTCAGATAACCGCCATGTCTTAAACGGCCCCCCACGCAGACCATGTACAAATATAATATCAAATGAAGGATCTCCCAATTGACTCACTGATTCACTATGAGATGTTGGGCTAGTGTCCTCACCGGGATCAATTTGATTTTCCTTTTTGGTCAATGTACGCTTTCCTTTTCCAGAACAATCCCAATGAGGTCTTTCAGGGTTGATTAAAAACATCATCTCAGTATAACGAGCACAATTATGACTTTTATTTACGCCACCAGGATACTCGGCGTTTACATTATCTTTGAAATCATCGTCATTGCAAAAGATATTTAGCAATGTTGCTCTAGCATAACTTTGAGTTTTAAGGTCATTATTTCCCAGGATCTTTCCATTTGCACATTCATCAAGCCAATTACACAATGCTTCGTCATCACGTAACAACTTTTTAACTTTTGGATGAACCGAGAGCAATGTTAGTAACCGAGCCGCATGTCGACGGATGTGTGCCACAGGTGGGATCCGGGCATTAGACAGTTCACGAGCATCAGGAGCAGAGGACTCACCACGACCACTTACAGTTACATCCTTGGAATCCATGTCTCTTGATGCATCATATGCTTCAATTGCTGCTAACTTCTCGTAATCATCTCTCAATAAAAAGCGACGCAACAATGAAACTACACCATAATCCACTATTTTGTTTTGAGAAAATGTGTCATCGCTGCAAATCTCTGTCATAGCTTTGATTCCCTTCAGAGTTGCCAGTGCCGAATCTAAAGCATTCACTTTAGGCATGTTGTCTTTCTTCAAATTTTTGTATGTTCCAATAAAGGGTTCAATGGAGAGAAAATCTGCCATAGATAAATCCCCTTTAACAGAATCAGTTCCCAGCTGATTTACGGCCAAATTAACAACGGCACTTGCCAATTGGTTGACACTGTGTGTGCCAGATACTATGTTTGCCTGATCAATTTGAGTCTGCAAGAATAAGAAATCTTCATCGATTACCATAACCACAGATAGCATTAATATTACAGAGGTGTCAATTTGAACAAATTTACTTAAGAATGACCAGATATTCATTTTGAAAAAAAGGCTATGAACAGCCAAATATGGGTTATGTTTTATCTTGACGAGTCAAATAGATAGAACAAAAAAGGTTGGCTAAATAATGAACAGATCAAACGGGTTGAAAGTAGTCCTGAATTTTTAATGCAATACAGTCACCTAAATTATTCAATCCAAAATTATTAGCAGATGATATAAGTTCTGTTACTGGGTTTAGCACTAAATAAACTTAGCCTTTAGAAAATAAAGGGTTTCAGGTCAACCCTGCCCACCTGTTACACAGCCCACCCTTTTTGCCACACTATTTGAAATGAGCAATGGAGCTACAAACCTTCACTTTGTCCCTAGGCTGAACACTCCCTTTAAGAGATAATTTTCTTGATTTCAGTATGTCAGAAAGCATAACAGCTAACCAACCTTGAGAGATTGGTATGGAAGATGGTCCATAATCTTCACAAATACGGGAAAGTATATTTATGGCAGAAGATGTAAGAGTATCAGATGAAGTCTCCCTAAATACCCATGAAAGTAAAATGCTACACCACTTTTGCCCTTCCTCGAGAGATAAATACATGTCTCCTGAACAAAGTGATTCCAACCATTTTGCCAATGATTCTTGTACAGCTGTGTGACGCATAGCCCGTTTAGCAGAATCCCTCATTAAACCTAGACCTTTTTCCATAACTACCCTTTGAGCACTGGGGCACCTCTCAAGAGACAGTAAGAATGCAGATAAAGCAACGAGAGTCAACGAGATATCACCACTTTTGCTCGCTTGAGATACTGTTGTAAGAAGAGTATAACTCCAATCAGAAACAGAATCATTCAAGGGAAGATTCTGATCTTCTAATAATAACCGAGCAACCAAGCTCCCGTGCCATTTAACGGATCTCTCGGGAGCAACTAAAGCTGACATGACAGCATGACCGTCTCGGTCTAGTTCTTGTATATGAGATCTATTTACATCTGATGCCCTTGCCCAGTTTGCTAAAGCCCAGGCAGCAAAAGGGACAGCAACATGTTGAGAATGCAAATCATCCCATAATCCAGGTACTACATACAGAGAACTATCAATTAATTTACTAAATGAAAGACTTTTTGGGGTAGATTTAAACGATTCCTCTAACTCCATGGACCCATTACTTCTAGAAAGACCCACAACCGTAGTCCCTCCAAGAACTTTCATCCCAATTCCTTTTAATCCGGTTCCACCATCATCATCATCCTGATTATCGGATGGTTCATCCATGTGCATGCCACCTTCTTCAACAACCTGAAGTGCTGCTGCGATATCTCGCATTGCAGCTGCCCCAGATAGCATGGGCTTGAGCCTAATCTTGTCCACGTTGTCACAGTTGGAAGTGACGATATCCATTATTGCTGCAACGAGCATGCTTCTACCTTTTGACGGATCAGAAATATCAAATGAACTGCGCCTTGGTTGCTGCTTTCATGAAAATGCTATATCAATATGATAAACAATTATTTTTGATAAACTTATATGCAACAGATTTCATATAAACGTTAACTTCTTCATGATATTGCTTTCACAGGGTAGAAGCAAGCAGAGAGTCATATGTTTACAACCAGACAACCATTACATTATTGTACGGTAAACTTATATCGATATCTATTACTATTAGTCGAATAAAAGAAGTCAAAACAATATATGATTACATTATTTGACATTGTCCCGAAGTAATACGTTATAGCACTCGCTGGCCAATCTCTGATTTCTTTAAGGGAAGAGTTCGCAAAAAAAAAAAAAAACATATATATCCATCAAAAAAGCATTTTGCTTTGTTTTGGACATGAAAGTGTTGAAAGCCTTGAGACATGAATATAGAAAGATAGAGATGAGGACTCTAACCAAGCTGGTTCCTCTATGCATCTGCTCTTAACCACATCCAATTTGCATCCGCTTCATATACGACAATCTAACTGAAGGTGCTAGGTAGCTTTTTTGGGAGGCAAAAACTAAAATTATATCTTATAGTAGAGCTCGATGAATCTAAACGGGAAATGCAACTAGGAGATACAACTAGGAGATGTGGGGGCGGGTAACTAGAAATTGGAGCTTTATAATGGAAAAATGGAAAAAGTGGAAAACATTAAAAAGATGTTTTCAAGTTTTTCATCGAAAAGTAAAAAAACAATGATTTCTGTTTTCTTGGAAAATTAATTTGGAAACTATGATTTGGTCGCGTTTTCTGTTTTCTTGAAAAAGAAAATTGGAAAACAAGGGGTGCTTTCCCCAACTAAGCACGCCTCATATTCACATAACTACCCCCTGAAAGCACAATTCTGACCAAATAGACCTTAAGCCTTTCGAGTTTGAAGCTTCACCTTACTTTTAATGCACACACATTGCAAATACTATGTAACTTAATGGTTAGTTACTAAAAATTCGTGATTAACCAAAACCTAATACGATTTTTTGGCACTTCAGCACGACATGACATTTGATAGGGGTAAATATTACAAAAGAACATTAAAACCTACTAGGATAGATTCGATAGTGAGATGATCCCAAAGCTATAAACTAAAGATTATACTTCTCCCTACTCCATTATGATTGATAAAGTGGCCATTCCAGTCATACACTTTTGCCTAACCCATGAATACTTGGCTTGGCAAGGGTGTCAACCCTTGAATATTCAG
>JANDBE010000047.1:8425501-8440200 GCA_024320915.1 Erigeron philadelphicus | reverse complement strand
CATAACATTTCACACACTTTCATTCCAATAACACATACAACTTCACAATTCTCTCTCAAAACACACACACTCACACATACACACACACGAACCGTTTCACCATTATTGATTGAGTTCTAGAGCTCAAATCGTGTTGTTTTACAAAAAGGGGTTTGTTGCAACCTTAAATGATCAAAAATGAAGAGGAGAAAATTGTTCAGCTCATGTTTGGACTCTTGAGGGTCGTTCCAATTGCTGCAATGATCCTTAAGTGTAAGGTTGATGGTGGTATGATTTATAGCAAAATGGTGGTTAAGTAGGTGTAGCTCTTTTATTGTTACAACGAACTCAAAAAAGAAAGAGAAAGAGTAGAATGTTTTGAGTAAAAATGAATAAGTATGAAATGAGGTTTGAGTGTTGATTTATTAGCCCAAAATTATAGATACTGAGATGTGGATAGGGGTATATACGTGGCTATAGCAGGAGACACATGTTGTCATTTTCTCTTATTTTGTATTTAATTTATATATTTTAAAGTCATTGAAATCACTCTCAAATTTATGCTTCATCTTAACATTGAAAGTGTGATTTCCTTACATATATGATATATAAAACTATAGAAGTGAATACAATTATTTTAAAAATACATATATGTGATTAGCTTTAAATTTAAGGATTTTATAATTTTATGTATATTGAAGTAGTTATTTTTATTTTTCATTTTATGTGCTCATATTGGATATCTGAATGTGTTTACATAGTAAATTATTGGTGTTAAAACTTCATCAGATAATGGTTTTTGTGTTAAACGTTGGTTTTATTTTCGATAGTTATTGCTAGAACATTATATTATTGAACACATGTTGTGCTTAACTTAGAATGTTTTTGGTATTATTATGATAAACGTATATTTCGTCAAAACCCTGTCCAACTCCGGTCAAACCGATCCGACCAGTAAAAAAATCGTAAGACCGGTTCACTATCCAGTCCGGTTTTCAAAACATTGCTAATATGGATGCACAGGAAATAGGCTCATATATTTAACTTGATACATATAATAATTTATTTTCTAATTATAATCAACCCGAAATTTGACGGTTGTCACAACATTCTTTGTTTTTATACTAATCTTAATAAAATTAGGGAACCTTCTTTCTTATCATGAAGCTTCTACTAACACTAAATGGGTGGCGTTCATGAATGAAGAGATGAAATCCTTCATAGTAAAGTATTGTGTTAAGCTTAATCCGTGCTAGTTCCTCGGAGATAGGTCGATGTGGTCACGTGGTTCGAGAATCATGATACCTCCCGTGGCATAGTTATGTTTGAGTAAACTGGGTGGAGTAACTAACCACCATTGAATGAAGGCATAACCGGTTTATTCAGTTTGGATTGACATTGTCTTTCCTTAACGACACCGATGGACCACCTTATGGTTTACCTATCATGTCGGGTATGAGGACTCCAAGTATGGTCTACGACCGCTTACACACAAACGCCACATCCTTAAGTAAGTGGCATAAGTCACTTAGCCTACGTCTAGGCAAAGATACAAAGTAAAGAAAGAAAGAAAGATACGAAAGTAAAGTTAGGAACATTTAAGATTATGATGACCCTAATGTGACATGTTTATTGTGTGCTATGATATGTATGTGATATTAACATATAATTCAAGTTTCCCTTGTTATTATATTATGAATTGACAAATGTTTTCAAATTCATGTTATCTTACTTAGCTAGTTTATTAGCTAACACTTGCTCTTTGAAAATGTTGTGCCTTCAGGATAAACATGCTTGAGATAGGAAAGGATTAGCTCGGGAGATGGGTAGAAGTAATAAAGAAGATAGCATTAGTGTCCTTAATGCTTAAACTTCACCTTTATCATTATGTATTGGCTACTTTATAATGTTTTATTATACTTGTAATGATGAATGACATTTAAGTTGGTGTCATGACTTGGATTTCATTTATATTGTTTTGATGATACACTTGGTAACACCATTTATGAAAGGTACCATCTGTTACGGATGAGGCAGTTTTAAAGTGATCTATTTCTGCTATATTTAAAAGCCGTTTGACAAAGTTTTTGAAAATGCAGGTTTTTAAATGACGGGTGTTATATGGTGGTATCAGAGAAATGGCTTAAGTGAATCAAAGACCGACCAAAGCCATACGATTTGGACTTAAACCGTAAGGGACTTGATAGGCATAAGTAGTAACGTTTTAGCTTTATGATGAAGTGCCTTTAGGATAGGTTGGGATGAGTGAGAGTGTAGGTTAAGGCTTATGTTATGTTTTATGCTTTATGTATGTTCATGTTAATTAGCCTTATTCCTCAATTTCTTGCTTCGTCCGTCGATAAATGTGCTTGTTGCTACGATAGACGATCTCCTAAGGTAATGTGCAGATTTTCCGGCCAGAATTTGACAAACTTGTACAATTGATTAGTGTGCGGTGTGTTGTGAATGAGTTTTACCCACTACGCCTTATTATGCGATATATGCTAAGAGTTGTGACTGAAAATGAAGTGTTGTGAGAGAAGAAAATTCGCTAAATTGAGTTCAACCCATTGGGTTAGAGATAAGGACCACAAAGGAAAAAGAAATATGAGATGTCATGTATGTGATGGAAGTTGTAGTGGTTCAAGTTGAGAAAGTGTTTGTAAGAGTTGACGAAACGAAGTTTGAGTTTAAAAGGAAGAACACATAAGTTCAAGATGCAATACGCGCGTGAGAAAACCCCCAAGCCTCCTTCCATCCTTCAAAGCAAATCTCTTCCACATTCTTCGTTTCTTGGTGTTTGATTGAAGTTTGATCAAGATCTTTCATCCTTGTGATCACCTACATGTAATATAGATGATTTTCCTTCGATTTGTGATCTTATGAGTCGATCATATGGATCTTGCTCCTGGTCTTAGGGTTTGGAATGAGATAATTACAATTTCTCACTGATTTTGAGTCATTCGGGTGATCAATTGAATGGGTAATGTTTGTGTTTGATTAAGGGATCATTTGATATTTTAAAGTCATCAATTGTACCTTAAAAGATGTTAATTGTTAGTCTCTAGGTCGTTAATGGGTGTTAAGGTCATAAAGGGTTTGTAAAAACGAATATTGTATGCATATCTTTGTATTTGTATCATTTGATATGAATTATGAAGTTTGATGTAGCTATAAAAAGTATTAGCACCATAGGTACTAGCAAGATATGTATCAACCCACACAATTACAAGTAATCTTCATCTTTGTAATTTGAATTGAAATAAAGGATACAAGAAAAAAGTGAGAGACAATTTATTTTGTAGAAGAGAAGAATCAAAATATTACTATATATGTGAGCCATCAAATACACTTGTCATCATTTAACTAGTTATTAGTATTTCTTACATGTCCATATTTGAACATATACCTTCAAACTTGATTATTATACTAATTTTCCTTCATTTATATTATTGGTTAGAGCATTTTTGGTATTTTAAAAAAGAAAGTTGAAAGACAAAGGATTAAGCTTGCTTTATTAAAAAGTAATGATAATGATATATCTAATATCTCATACTATCTTATAAATCATTTTGCCCGTTTAAAAAAAAATAATAATTTGGGCTACCTAAATTACGAGAGAGGGTTCCCTTAAGTTGGCTAACATGACTAGTTATGTTAGTCAAATGTTGACCCTTAAATTAAAATCAAAGGTCAAGATTTAAAGTCTATCTTTAAATCTTGACCCTTGATTTCAATTTAAGAGTAAGGATAATTCAAACTTGATCAATCAAGTTAAAAACAACTTGAGGGAATCCCTTCCCCTAAATTACCTCCTTCTTTATTTCCGAATTTAAACATCTTTACCTAATATACCTATATTATCCTTAAATCTCAACCATTCATCTTTTTCTCTCTACTCAAATTTCAACCACTCATTTTTTTTCTCTTCTCCATAAATCATTTTATTTCTCTAATTCACTCAAAATCTTTTATCTCAAAACCATATATCGATAAATTATAAAAATTGTATGGGTGTTCTTAAAATTTCATGCTCTTTTATTAGAATATGTCATTCGATATACTTTCGACGAATTTTAAATCCGAGGGCGGAACCCGTAAGACTAAAACATTTGACTATCATACTCTATAACTTGATCTATCACCCCTATCATCTTATCACGCACGGCAATATCTCTCGTTTGTTATAGAAAGGACTTATGGCATGATTAGTATTGATGCAGGGACTATGTTTGGACACAAGTAAAACTGTAAAAGGAAGAAAACATAAAGAATGAAGTTAACTTGAAGACTAAGGGCTGAAAGTAAAGTCCCTTAACAAATAAAAGGGGCATAAATGAAGATTTATGTTTTATACATGGATAAATAGATGAATGAATTTTGATTCGTTTTCACATACGTATTTTCTCTATATTTCAGTCAGGGTTTCATCCAATAATTCGTTTGTTTCTGGATTGAATTCAGTGTTAAATCATAAAATTTCACAAAATCTATATAGAATAAGAAAGTGAATTTTATGGAGCGGTTACAACGAATGTTCGCCGGAGCTGGTGGCGCGTTAGGCCACCCGCCACCAGATTCACCGACTCTAGATACGTCTGAGCAAGTTTACATCTCTTCACTTGCTTTGTTAAAAATGCTCAAACATGGTATATTTAATTTCTCTTTTAGGGTTTTATTTATTTTTATAATTATTTGCTTTAATTTTAGTTTTTTTAGGTTAAGTGTTTTTTTATGTATAGGATTTGACTCTGAAAGAATACTTTGTATGTATATTAATTTATAACTTAGATTTCAAATTATACTGTTTATGACTTGTAAACCGAAATGGCGAGATCGGTTTTGATGACATGATAACTTACATGTCTAATATACAAAAGGATATTACATATATTAGTAATGAATTATTAAACGGTGAGAGGACGCTGGTTTTGAAAATTTTGCAACTTGTATTGCTTACTTTTCTGCTAAAAGTATTAGTGATATACTTACATATCTAGTGATATGCTAAACCGTGATGGCGAGATCGGTTTTGATGACATGATAACTATATACAAATACATATGAATGAATAAAAGTTGTCTACTTTTCTATACAAACGCGGGTTTCAGTTTTTATCATGAATTTATTATATGTATGTAACCTCGAATGACTTGTGAATCGGTGATGTTTTGATGACTTTGTAATTTATATGGGTGCCATGTTACCGGTGAGGTGATATTGCTTATGATGACGTTGAAACTTGTATGTCTGTCACGTGTACGAGTTATCTGACAATGGTGTCATACATATGATAGCATAGAAGTTTAATGATATATGATATGTCGGTAAAATTTTGAACTTTTGTGTTGAACGTTTGCTACATATCCAAAGCTTTATTGTAGTTAGATGCATATAAAATACTGAGCAGGCCTTTGCTTTATACAAGTGAGTGACTTTGTAGCGTGATTGATGGAAGTAAAGCTTGGTGTATAAATATATATATGCGATTGTGTGTAGGGAGAGCTGGAGTGCCGATGGAAGTTATGGGATTGATGCTCGGGGAATTTGTGGACGAGTATACGGTTCGTGTTGTAGATGTATTTGCTATGCCTCAAAGTGGGACGGGGGTTAGTGTTGAAGCTGTTGACCCTGTTTTTCAGACTAAAATGCTTGATATGCTTAAGCAAACTGGAAGGTTAGTTGTTTTATTTTTTCGTTTGCTTATGTGGTTATTTGTGCTTCTCATATGATATAATTTTGATACTTGTCAAGAGAAATTAGTGTGTACGAGTGTCTCTTTGAAGCGAGAAAGTGTACATGAAATCCCTTGCAAATTTGAGTTAGTCTAGCTGTAATTCAACTGGAATACCTTTGTAATTAGCTCTTTGTCTGAATTTTTCATATACTAGAAGAAAGTTCCCTTTGGTCACTCTTCCTCTTGATGATAGTAAATCTTTCTATCTTCTTGCAAGTCGTAGACGACAGTTGCCTTTAATTGTGAGAATTGTAAATATATGACCATTTTATCTGGTAGTATGTGCTGTTTCACTTGATAAATATCATAAATGTTTTAATTGTAGCGAGGTCCTTGTTTGTAGTGGTAGTATACCTTCAACTATCTTAACCTATTTGTTGATTGTCATGCTACTCTGTTGGTTATTTTGGTTTTCAAGATTTATTGTTTATCTGAAAAGTCTCTGTGACTCATGTGAAGATATGACTTTCTTGTTCATCCTGTAAGTCAAAATGTTGCAACTTATTCATCAAAATTAACTCTTTTCTAGCTTAACCGTTTCTTCTATTCGTTGCCAGACCTGAAATGGTGGTGGGATGGTACCATTCACATCCTGGATTTGGTTGTTGGTTATCGGGAGTTGACATCAACACACAACAGGTTCTGGATTCATGTGATCTAATTTGTTACTTACTTCACTTGAGGTCTTTATACTCAGCATTGCATTAATTAGATATATTTATGAACAAAGGCTTTTTTGTTTATAGTGGGCTTGTGGCTCCCGATTTGATATTGTAGTTGATAACTTCTGCTTATATGGGTGCAAAAGTTGGAACTCAATCAAGAATCTATATCAAAACTTATATATGAAATATAAATTTCTAAGTAGTAATTCAAGTGCATGTTAAGGTCTGACAGCACATTTATTGCAATGGCAAAAAGATTATGTTGTTAACTTTCATGAGTTTAAATGATAGTGAACAACCAAGTGTTTCAAACATACAAGATGACAAATTATTGAATACGGCATTTCAATAGTAGAAAATAGATTTCTAGCCGCCCAAATCTACATACTAGATCATTCTTTTAATCCTATTCCTCCTAAAGTAATCAATATAATATCCTTAATTGTATATAGTTCATCTAACTTTCTTGCATCTGTGATATTCTCAGAGTTTTGAAGCTCTGAATCAGCGAGCTGTTGCTGTGGTAATTGATCCGATCCAGAGTGTTAAAGGGAAGGTGGTTATAGATGCCTTTCGCCTAATCAACCCTCAAACTATGATGCTTGGACAAGAGCCCCGTCAGACAACTTCCAATCTTGGGCATCTCAATAAACCATCTATTCAAGTGAGTGTTTAACATATACCCCCACATTAGTCTCTTGTGTAGTACAAGATTGATGACCTGGGTAGTGGGGTTAGAACAAGATGGGAAAGACATATATCAGTCTATTCCAAAATGGCCTGTGTTGGGTCAGGTCAAATGACAAACAGTTTTTTGTCTCTTGTTTTGAAATTTTATATAATTAATGCATTTTGATTATGCTACAAAAATTATCTAAATGACTAAATCTTTGACCTGATTGTAATTTAAATTTGAGTTATGGCAAGCTTTTAACATCTCTACCAACCATTTATTCTGATCCCTTTCTGGCTAAGTATTTGACTATTTTGAGGTTAAACCGAAACCAAAATGACCCATCTGTATAGTAATCGTGTTGAAATCACTACCCCTGGACCCTAGTTATGAGTATATCTTGTTTTATCGTCATCTTCTTATGGATGTATTTTTATATTGCAGGCACTGATCCATGGCTTGAATAGGCATTATTACTCAATAGCCATTAATTACAGGAAGAATCAACTTGAGGAGAAGATGCTACTAAACCTTCACAAGAAGAAGTGGACTGATGGATTGACACTTGAAAGATTTGATACACATTCTAAAACGAATGAACAGACTATCCAGGTTAGAATCTTTTTCCGAGAATCTTTTTTCAGGTAGAATCTAGATGATAGTTTTGCTGCTGCGTGCAGTTAAGAAGGCCCTCTTTTTAGTGGTCTGCCTAGGCCCTAGGATCACCTCTGGAGCCTGAGAAACTTTTAGGTGGTAAGTTGGATATAGGCGGGTTGGGTAGCAGGTTGGATTTGGGGACTCGCAATCGATATCTATATCTATACTACAATATAAACCATTTGACCCTTATCTTAAAATTTAAATTTTTAAGAACAAGGATTTTACTGTTTTGTCTTGTATTTAAATATCTAAAATAGTTTAATGGGCTAAATTCTTTATAACATTTAATTTAAATATTTGATGCACAGATATGATAAAACAAATTCAAGTTAAATAGAAAAAAAATTACTAGTGCTCAGCGTTGTGTATCATTGTTGAATTAGTTGAAACACATTCGTCTATTGTGCATTGTGCGGGTACGCTTTTAGTTAACAATGAATGTCTTAAATACGAATTCATAACCCATGCATTTAAATCCTCTTTGGGCAACTTTTAAATCCTCTTTGAGCCATTATAGATGAGTTTTCTGTAGCTAAGTGCTTTAGGATAACCAATTTGACCTGTTTGTGATAAACTTGACCGAATTTACTCTTTTATATTTAAAGGGCTTGAAATTACTACCTTTTGATAGAAACTTTAACGATGCCGAGTCAATGCAATAGATGTATCAAAGACAAGGTTTCTATAGAGAACCCTATGCTATTTGTAAGCCTTGTTTACTTGGCTTCTTTCCTTCATAAAATCATACATATTATGGAGCTGACAAAATAATAAAGCTTTTTTTAAAGCTAATTATTTTGTTAAATTTTTATCATAAAATTATTAACTATATTTTACAATCATAGTTGTATGTTTCTGTGAAATGATTTACAAGGTTTTATGCATCCGTTATATCAAATGAATTTAACATGTTTCCTTTTTAGCTTAGTTGCCCGGCCTTTTAAGTTTTAGAGTAAATTACTTTTTTCGTTCCGGAAATTGGCACTTTTTTCACTCTCATTCTCGTAAGTGAAAAAATATCAATTTTTACCTTAAAGTTGGCAAAATTTGCAATCGTGGTCCTTCCCCTAGACGACGTTGATTTTTGGCCGTTAACGTACACATGTGCTAAAGACGCGAGGGCATTAATGTCTTTTCATCTTAACAACGTCCTAACATACTGAGCTAATTACATTTTTTGTCCCTCACGTTGTCATACCTTTCTGTTCTGATCCTTGTATAGTCTTCTTCCCCATCCAACCATATAAACCCAAATATATATCTATTATATATCTATATCTTTTTCTCTCTCGATCGAACTCACCTAAAGAGCAATCTCACTCAAATCAAAACGCATATTAATAAACCTATAAATCATATCAATTATAATTCAAAAAACACATCAAAATCTACATAATAGCATGCGGTGGTGGTGGTCGATTTGTAAATTCCCTTAAACTTATTTCAATTCCATTCTCTTAATCCTTATTATCTCATAAAACAATCAAATGGGATAAAAGAGATGTAACGTTTGATTGGAATATATATATTTATACATCTCTTTCACACATACGCAAAGATTCAATACACAGTATATAATAGACACATATTATATATATATATATTCATTGGGTTGAATCTCTACATATCAAAGATCGAGACAAGTCTGGAAAGAAAATCAAGAAAACGATATTTTCGATCCACAAGTATACAAGGCGGTGGTGGTGGTGACTGCTATTATGGTAAGGGTGGTGGCTGGCAGATGGCTGAGAGGGATACGGGTGGTAGTCGTCGGATCTAAGGCGGCGGCGATGGGTTTCTCATCTGATGGTAGTGTTGGGTTGAACTCGATCTTGACCGACCGTTGTGAGGGGGGTAGTGGTGGCCTGGTGGGTTTGAACTTGACCGGAGGGGATGGGTTTACCTTTGATGTATTCATTTGTCTATGTTTCTTATTTGTGGTGCCACTGGGACGATTTGTTTTAAATATATATTAAGATCCAATCATCACCATGCTTATCCGCCCACACTAATATAGATCCGGCCGCCACTAGATCCAACTATTTAGGTTTGATGTGGGTTTCTATAAATGATATTTTTTTTTTATGGATTTCTTCGATCCCTGACCTTATATCTCCGATCCCTTTGTTTTTTTCTGACGATGAAGTCAGTGATGATATATATATATATATATATATATATATATTTATACGTGGGTGTTGATTATATATAATTTTGCTACTTTCTGTTCTTTCCTTTATGCTTCTATTTCTTCCTCTTCTAAATCAGAATGTATTGTGCATATGGTTGGTGTGTGTGACCAGATTGTAGATTGTATATAAGTATGTATCTATGCATGATTGTGTGTGGACCACAAGCAGCAGCAAGGTTGTATATATCACATATGTATGTAATATATAAGTAAATGATTTTTTTTTTGTAAGGGGAAAGGATACTATTACCCTCACGTGTTTAGCACATGCGAACGTGAACGGCCAAAAACTAACGCCGTCTAGGGGAAGGACCATGATTGCAAATTTATGCCAACTTTAAGGTAAAAATTGATATTTTTTCTCTTAAGGGATTGAAAGTGGAAAACATGCCAACTTCAGGGACGAAAAAAGTAATTTACTCTTAAGTTTCAATGATAAGACATTATTCAACAAATATGTTGAGGTTGTCACTTGTAGTAAACTTGGAATCTGTAATATGTCCAGATGGTCAAAGAGATAGATTTTTCAGGCTGGATTAATTCTTGATACTTTGTTACAAATGGGTTTGTTTTGAGGAATTATGCATTAGAAATATGTTGCTGGTGGAAAGTAGTGAGCTTTATCTGTGGTAATTAATGTACAGGAAATGCTGGGCCTAGCTATCAAATACAACAAGGCCGTTCAAGAGGAAGACCAATTATCTGCAGAGAAACTAGCAATTGCAAATGTTGGAAGGCAGGATGCGAAAAAGCATCTGGAGGAGCATGTCTCTTACTTAATGTCATCAAACATCATTCAGACATTGGGTACCATGCTTGACACAGTTGTCTTCTAACTTCAACCTATATTTCAATGTGTTGTCACCTTACTGTCGTTCTAGGTTATTGTAAGGAACATGTCTTTGTTTATCAAACTATGATGCCTGTTTTGAACTATGTGGTCTAAATTCTTAATTTTTTTACTTAGCAGCCGTGCTTATTTTTACTTGCTCTTTTGACGTAACACATTTTCGTTTATGCGGAAATTGGCGGGTTGGGATCAAAATTGGTTTGGCTTAAGTCTGGAGTTTTTTCAATGGAAGGGGTTTACATGATTCTGTATTTTGTTTTGTTGTGCTCACTTGTTTCAGATAAAACATACCACCATTGACACTAGATCAAATCATTCCTGCTGTATAATGAAAAAGAACTCGCAGATGTTTTTCTGAACGGATCAATGTTGGGACTGGGACAGTATTCAGAAATCAGAACTGGGGAATTTAGAACAAAAAAATTATAGAACTCTATCAATGTTTAGACATTAGCAAAAGTAAACCCATCCATAGTGAGACATTGTATGGTTTTCTACTTGTCTTTTAGAAAGGAAGACTTGTTTACTACAATAACCGTAAGCTAGGCCACGGTGTTCATCCGTCACAGGTAGACAAACACCTGTTTTTTTTTTCTGGATACTACCCATTACATTGCACAAACAAATATACTTTCTAAACCATTGCAATGCTATCACATCGTAGCCCCATCGGTAAATGAAAAAAAAACCAAGAATGTATAGGGATTAAAATTAACTAATTTGGAAGTCATTGGTGAGACTCTGCTCAAGATTGTCTCTATCTCATCATACATATACAGTATACACATGTATGACAAGTGTAATCCTTAGGTTCATTCATTGTATAGGGATAAGAAATTAAATTCCAAGCTCCAATTTTAGAAGACTAAGGTAATAATACATCTTTCCCTTCTATGGTTCATATGTATTTAATTGTATTGTTAATTAGGGAGTTTTTTATATAAGTGCATGATAAGGGTTGGGTTACATAAGTGATTTTGAAGATTAAATGAAGTAGTCTGTTGCGAAAATTAATACTCGTACTATATTAAAAAAATGGATAATTTAGATATGAAAAGCAAGGATTTTAACTTTGCTGAAATAACATGTATATAAGAGTGCTTGCTTAACTGATCAAATGAGAATTCAATAAAAGTTTTGAGTTGAAATAAAGTTAAAAGAGTTCAATATACACAATAGAAGCTTTTAGAATTGGATATACACAATAATCAAATGATCAAAGTTTATTTGATTAATTAGAGTATTGTTTTTATTAGAATTAACAAGGAGGTTTCATTTCTTATAAATTGGAGCATCGCTTTTCTTGTTTGAGCAAATGAACATTTATCAGCTTTCATGTTTGAGAGAATATTAATATTTCAAAATCTTCACCAGAGCAAGCATGGCTGACTTCCAGACTTGTATCTCCCTCTTACTCATAAGTGTGACCTCCAGCGTCTTGTTTTGTGTATTCTTCATTAGATATGCTCGTCCTAAATCTAATTTTCCTCCGCCACCAAGCCCTTTTCGCCTTGCTATCATTGGACACTTGCACCTCTTGGCTCCGAGCCCACACGAAGCTCTTCACAAGCTTTCTCTAAAATATGGGCCTGTTTTCCGCGTCTTTCTTGGCTCTGTACCTTGCGTTGTTGCTTCTTCACCAGAAACGGTGAAAGAGTTCTTGAAAACAAAGGAACATGCCATTTTGGGTCGACCCCAAAACTCGGCCATAGCTTACTTAACTTATGGATCAAAAGACTTTGCTTTTGGTCCTTATGGATCATACTGGAAGTTCATGAAGAAAATAGTTATAAAACAGCTCTTGAGTAGCACAACAGTTGAGTTGCAATATCCAGTTAGACAATATGAGATTAATCATTTCATAAAATCTGTATATCAATATGCCAAATTGGGAAAGGCAGTAGATCTTCAAGCACAACTGATGATGCTTACCAACAATGTAGTATCAAGAACGCTCATGAGCGAAAGATACTCTGACGTGTATGGAGATGCAGGGGAAGTGAGGAAACTTATGACCGATATAACTGTGTTAATGGGTAACTTTAACCTCGCGGACTACATTTGGTTTTTCAAGATTTTAGACTTGCAGGGGTTCGGAAAAAGGCTGAAAGATGTTCATGGAAGATTTGATGCATTGATTGAGAAGATCATGAAGGAACATGAAGACGCAAGAAAGGATGGCAGGGGAGAAACGACCGACATTCTCAGCATTTTACTTGATATTGCGGAAGATGAGAGCATGGAGATAAAGTTGACCCGAGAGAACATAAAAGCATTCATTTTGGATATACTTATTGCAGGAACAGACTCGGCAGCAGCTACAACAGAATGGGCATTAGCAGAGCTCATCAATCGTCCACATATCATGGAAAAAGCAAAAGAAGAAATCAATCGGGTAGTTGGAAAAAACAGACTATTGCAAGAATCAGACATTCCCAACCTTCCTTACCTCCAAGCAATTGTCAAGGAATCATTTCGTCTCCACCCACCTGCTCCATTGATTCCAAGACGATCAACAGAAGATTGTGTAGTGGCAGGTTACCATATTGCAGCAAACACTACTATTTATGTAAACACGTGGGCCCTTGGCAGAGATCCGAGTTCTTGGGAAAACCCTCTTGAATTCAGACCTGAAAGATTTGAAGAAAGCCAATTGGATGTTAGAGGACAACATTTTCAGATGACTCCATTTGGAAGTGGGAGGAGGATGTGTCTAGGGATTTCAGTGGCATTGCACTTGATACATACATCCCTCGGTGTTATGATTCAGTGTTTTGATTGGAAGGCCGGAAAAGATGGAAATCTTACTAGCGTCGACCTGAAGGAGGGATACGGATTAACTATTCGTAGAGCAAATCCTTTGGTTTGTGTACCTGTGGCTCGACTTGATTGCGTCCTATCGTCCATTGAGCAAGTTACATGATGTGTGCTTAATATAATATTTCCAAGTTTGAAGAATGAAGCTTTAAGTATGTTTCAATCAATGTATTGTTGTTAGTTGCATTGTAAAAATTCTAAATACAAATTAAGCTATAATAAGCCAAATAAACCATATTTTGATTGTATATTTTTGGATTTCGTGGATGGATTATGTTTTATCATTGTGTCACCTTCTTGATGGTTTCTTATATGTGCAAGAAAGATCAAAAAGAAAAAGGTCATATATTTAGGCATCATGTGATTTTTCTTTGTTTACTTTACTTCTTTGACATTGAGCATGTCCTATTCATTTGAAAGTTTGGCTTAATTAGATTAATAAAAACGAGAACAAGTACCCGCGTATTGTGGCGGTAAGATGGTGGGGTGATAGGTCATAGAGAGTCATAGCCAAATGTCTTAGCCGTACGGGCTCCGCCCTCAGATTTAAAAATTCGTCGAAAGTATATCGAATGACATCTCTAATGAAAGAGCACAAAATTTTATGAACACCCATATAACTTTTATAATTTATTGACGTATGGTTTTTGAGATAAAAGATTTTGAATGAATTATAAGAATAAATGATTTATGGAGGAGAGGGAAAGAATATGATTGGTTGATATTGTGAGGAGAGAGAAAGGGTAATATAGTTATTTTAGGTAAATGTATAATAGATAAGAGGGACATTTTAGAAAAGTAAATGTTGAAACTTAAAATTTAGACAGGAAGAATCTGCTTTATAATATAATAATATAGAAGTATAAAATAAATATAAATATAGATATAAATATAGATCAAGATTCAATTTCTAACATTCATGGATTTAGTAATATATTGGAGCATAAGTATAAATTGTGTCACATTGCTGTATGGTATTAAAAGAATAATATAAGCTTTAGATAAGAATTTGGTTTCAAAGATCTATCGAATACGACCTTATATCAATTAAGTTTTTTGGCTCATCTTTAATGGAGGTTTGTCATTAACTCTTCGTCTGGATATTAAGACTTCAAATATTGTGGATT
>JANDBE010000047.1:7774370-7784673 GCA_024320915.1 Erigeron philadelphicus | reverse complement strand
AATTTTGAATTGGTTGCGTTTGGAGCTGGACGAAGATCATGTCCAGCGATGAGCACAACTCCTGCAACAATAGAGTGGGTGATTGCAAACCTTCTTTATTGGTTTGATTGGGAATTTAGCGGTGGTGTGAAGAATGAAGATTTGAACATGCAAGAAAAGGGTACACTTGTTGTCCATAGGAAATTACCTCTTTATCTTGTACCCATCAAACATAATTGGGAAGTGTAACATCTTGAATTTTTAAATGTGATATATGTTTCTATAAGTTAATACAAAAAACCAATATTTATAATGTAAAATAGATATTATAATCAATAAAAGAAGCTTTTAACTATAAGTATTTTATAATAGGCATATAGCATGTAATATGATTTGAAATTGGTAGTGTAAAGAGACTTTACGATTGCACCCATCGAGTCCATTGTTAATCCTCCATGAATGCTTGAGCCAACGCCAAATTGGTGGCTACGGTATCTTCCGGGGGATAAGTGCTATAATCAATGCTTGGGGATAAGCAAGGACCGAAACACATGGGGCAAGAATGCATATGAGTTTTATCTAAAGAGATTTGAAAATCTCGTTGTTGATTTTGAAAGGGGTAATTTTGAATTGGTTGCATTTGGAGATGGACGAAGCTAATGTCCAACAACGAGCATAACACCTTCAATTGTAGAGGGGGTGATTGCAAACCTTTTATATTGGTTTGATCGGGAATTTATTGATGGTGTGAAAATGAAGATTTGGACATGCAAGAAAAGGGTACTCTTATTGTCCATAGAAAAATTCCTCTTTACCTTATACACTTGTACCCATTAAACATAATTGGGAAGTATAACATCTTGAATTTATTTTAATGTTATATATTTTTCTATTAGTTAAAATAAAAAACTAATATTTATGATGTAAAATAGATATTATAATCAATAAAGCAGTTTTTAACAATAAGTAAGTTATAAAAGTCATATAGCATGTAAAATGATTTGAAATTGGTAGTGAGAGAGACTCTACCATTACATCCACCGGTCCAGTGTTGATCCCCCATGAATGCTTGATCGAATGCCAAATCGGTGGCTACGATATCTTGTCGGGGACAAGTTCTATAATCAATGCTTGGGGATAGGCAGGGATTGAAACACATAGGGAAAAAATGCAGATAAGTTTTGTCCTATGAGGTTTGAACATCTCGATGTTGATTTTAGAGGGGAGACTTTTGAATTGGTTGTATTTGAAGCTGGAAGAAGATCATGTTCAGCGATGAGCACGGCTCGTGCAAATGTAGAGTGGGTGATTGCAAACCTGGTTTGATTGGGAATTTACCGATGGTGTGAAGAATGAAGATTTGGACAGGCAAGAAAATGGTACTATTGTTGTCAATAGGAAATTACCTTTTTACCTTGTAGCCATCAAACATAACGGAGAAGTGTAACATCTTGAATTTTTAAATGTGTTATATTTTTCCAATCAGTTAAAAACAAAAAACTAAGCTGAGTATAAGAGCAAAGAAAACTTTGTGTGAAGAATGATTCTTAAAAATGCCACAAACATGAAATCAAGGAATGAGGCTTTTATAGGTGAAAGTCTTTCTTCACTTGGTGTCCAATTTAACCACGTATGCATCTTCTATCGGATGACAGAGGAATATTTGATCGTGCCTATTCATGGTACTTGTCGTCACCAAAGTACTGCCACTCATTCTCTTTCATCCAATAAGAGTATGGACACGCATATGTAAAAACCAACCACCAACCTGGATCGTAGGAATCTTCCTAGTCACGTAATTACTCCTTATCTTCAATCCAGGTTGTTATCTTCACTTGATTGTTAGACACAGATTGGACCATTTGTCAAAACACCAATCTTTCTAAGTGTTTCCAAACTGACTATTTCAGGATGCCTAGCTTCCATTACCAACTTGGTCTTCTATCTTCAATCATTCTCCTCGACTTGGATTGAGTGCCATAAACAATGTTGATGCAACTTGAAGAACACTTGATTCCATAAGATATTACAATACCAACTATGAAGCATGATATGGGCCAGAAACAGATCGTAAACTGTGTCTGCTTAGTCTGACCCAAATCAGATTACAAGAATCAAAGGATTATAAAGTGTTTAACTATTGGTTTTGTCATCACCAAATTTACAATGAACATTGGGACTCAACACAAATGTATCATCATTTAATATTTCAAAAGAATATTTTTGTAAACATAAGTAATTAATTTCTAATTTACTTAGATGTTTAATTTTTAAGGAAAAATAAATAACATCAAATAAAAAGTTAGAATTGTGAAGTTTTAATTAGATGAGAATTGTATATAATTAAAGAAAGGGTGTAAAATATAAAGTTAAAAGACTTTTATTTATGTAATTAATATAAAATTATGCTGATTTAGATAACCTAGTGGATGATATATGCGAACAAAACACTACTTATAAAGTTTTGAAAAAAAATGTGTTTTACAACAAAAATTTTTATAATGTTTGACATGTGAATTAACTTTAATATCATGTGAACAACTATATTACTATATTATCTAAAAGTTTTTATGGTTCCTAAAAATTATTATGACACTAAGGCTAACTAATCTAACAAGCTACTAATTTTCCAATTAAATCCTATCAAATCTATACTATTATATAAAAATTATGTACTTTTGTTGAAAATTTAGAAAAATGAGAGATGCAAAATTACCATTATACCCTTAATGAAATAGTTTACATCATTAGTCATTTTTTTCTAAAACATCTCCACTACCTTTTTAGATCATTTACATCTACATCAATTATATTTACATCAACCTACAACACCCAACACCGCCATCACCAGTCGCGACTCGTGTCATCACCACCCGTCACGACCACCACCGCCGCAATGCGCGGGCACCGTGCTAGTATTTCATTATACAAATTACGGACTATACCAGTTTTCCATAAATATACCAACTGACACTTTTTTAGTTCCCATAATGCCCTCTGCTTCGCTTTTTATCTCTCTCACACACAAACACACGCTTTAGTATGTGTTATATGATTCTGTTGGATGAGTGTGTTACTGAATCACTTTCTAAAACTCCATTACTAATTACATCACCATTACCATTACCATTACATTAAATTACATTTACATTTATACTTCAATTCCTTTAAACCTACTTACATTAGAAATCTTATTTTCATATTCAATTCTCTCAATATATAAAATTCTTTTTTTACGTTTTTCAAATTTTTTTGTATACATTTTTTACTGATTGTTTCCAATGACGGAAATTGTTACAACAACGGCGGCGACAACGGCAGTGGATGATTGTTGTGTGAAAGTTGCCGTACATATACGCCCGCTAATCGGAGATGAGAAATTACAAGCTTGTAAAGATTGTGTAACTGTTGTCCCTGGAAAACCTCAGGTTGTCTGAATATATATATATACACATATTATATTATATACATACAGACACACACACATGTATAATTAATAACTTAATTATTGTTATATATATAATGCTGGTTTGGCATTGGATGAATATATGTTTTGATTATCCATATATACATGTTGGAAGATCAGGTGGATCTCTAGCAGGATATGTAATTGCTAATGTTTTGGTTTTATAAGATACGAATAATTAATTAGGAAGAAATTAATGTGATTATTTGCGTTTTTCTAGAGACAGGAAGCAATCTATCTACATCCTCAAAAGATTGGATTTTTTGTTGTTGTTGTTGTTGTTGTTGTTGTGTTTTTCTGGAGAGAAAATATAATTTTAGGAGTAACAGATTGAGACAAGTTTTTTTACTATGTTTTGTAAACGCAAAATCTGTTTTGTAAACAGCTAAAATTGTTTTGTATTAATTAACTGAAAATATGAAGCGTGTTTTAGGATTTAATATGTCATATATATATATATATACTGTATATATATTTGATGTATTTGTTTGGACTAAGGTTTTGACAATTTGGGGATTAGTTACATAGATATGATTTATTTTCGTGTCATTTACCAGTTTTGGTACATGTTGCAGTTAAATTGAATGGTTCAATTGTATATATAAAAGAAATAAACAGTGAAGTGATATATATTATACATATTAATCTTAATAATTATATGTAAATAATGGTTTTTGTTATAGGTACAACTTGGTACACATTCTTTTACATTTGATCATGTGTATGGTAGCACTGGTTCGCCATCATCCGCCATGTTTGAAGAATGTGTTTCTCCACTTGTTGATGGTTTGTTTCAAGGATATAATGCTACTGTTCTAGCTTATGGCCAGGTATAAATTCCTAATTAGTAGGATCCTTGTTTTTAATTGATTGTACAATTTTGGATATTAAGAATCAGATAATCCATTGTAAGTGAAACCGGATTTTAGGATATGGTTGTTGGATTTTTGCTCCTTTATTTGTTGAAGTCATAATAGTATGATAAATTCAAGTCATATCTAAGAAACTAATGCCTAAAATGATCAAAATTGATATTCTTCTGAAAAAAGGATAGCAGATAAGTGTTGTAGGGAATGTTTTATCCGTTAATAACTTCTGTTTGCGTCTATTTTGTCACTCGTAATCCGAAATTATTATCCGACCGTAGTAAGTGACAAGCGGAAGTGGAAAGGCAAACCCAAAGATCTCGTTAACTAATGAACTATATATATTATGTGTGTTTATGACTTTTTCTTTCTATACTTGACATTTAAGTGTCACAGACTGGCTCGGGCAAGACATATACAATGGGTACTGGACTAAAAGATGGTTGCCAAAAAGGGCTTATCCCTCAAGCTATGAATGCTTTATTCAACAAAATCGAAAGTTTACAACATCAAACAGAGTTCCAGTTGCATGTTTCCTTCATTGAGGTGTGTTAAGTTACACTTAGTGCTTCATTTTATTTTAAAATGGAGTAATTCTGAACAAATGATCTTTATGTGAAGATTTTAAAAGAAGAAGTACACGACTTGCTGGATAACAAATCTGAGATAACAAATGGGCTGACGTCGAAATTAAATAGTCCAGGAAAACCATCAATACAAATTCGTGAAACGTCTAATGGTGTCATAACGCTTGCTGGTTCTACCGAATGCAGTGTTAAGACACTGAGAGAAATGAGTGATTGCCTCGAGCATGGATCATTGAGTAGGGCAACAGGGAGTACAAATATGAATAATCAATCGAGGTTAATCTTTAACTATATTTTAGTTTTTATTGCCTTTGTTAACTATGCAAAAAGTAATTACCATTTTGGTAAATGGTTTCCATATTTAAGAAATTTTATAAGAAGTTTTCTCAAGTTTAAGTGGTTATGCAGTCGTTCACATGCAATCTTCACTATCACTTTAGAACAAATGCGGAAGCCGGACTCAAATGTTCCTGGTGATGGAAACTCAAATGATTCCATGTGTGATGAATATCTTTGTGCCAAGTTGCATTTAGTTGATCTTGCTGGATCAGAACGAGCGAAAAGGACTGGTTCTGGTGGCATGCGTTTCAAGGAAGGTGGGTGATGATGGATATGGATTTTCTTTAAAAAATCAAATGTTTAGAAAAACCGTTGTTGATAAGTTTAATTGTTGAACAGGAGTTCATATTAACAAAGGCCTTCTTGCACTTGGAAATGTTATTAGTGCCCTTGGTGATGAGAAAAAACGAAAGGAAGGTGCTCATGTTCCATACCGAGATAGTAAACTTACTCGGCTCTTGCAGGTTAGAAATGTTATAAAGATTTAAAATTCAAATCAAGTAGCAGCATAAACCCGGCTGATTGAGGGATGAGTCAATTTGGGATGAAGTTTGAACGAGGTCTTTGTCAGTCTGGGTCAAAAGTTGGGCCAAACTGCAGTTATTATGATTACTAAATCATATGCAACAGTATTACAAATTTTGGATATTATAATTCAACCCATTCATAATAAATGGGTTGAAAGTTCCACCTTAAGTATAGACCTGTTTATCTTGATATTTATTTTCCGTATAATCACTACTTTACTGAACTTGCAGGACTCACTTGGTGGGAACAGCAGAACTGTTATGATTGGTAACTTCTAAAAAATAGAATCCCCTTTTAAGTATTGTTTAATAATTCTCTTTTGACATCTTAATTCGCACCCAATTCCAGCTTGTGTTAGTCCCGCTGATATAAATGCCGAGGAAACTCTGAACACGTTGAAGTATGCTAACCGAGCTCGGAATATCCAGAATAAGCCAGTGGTAAGTTTATAATATGTAACTTTGTATTTCATGTCTTCTCACATTTGGCATTTCCCTTTAGAAAGCATTGCAATGCCGCCTATACGTCATTACTTTTAAACCGTTCAACAGGTGAATAGGGATCCGGTGTCCAGTGAGATGTTAAAGATGCGTCAACAACTAGAATGCTTGCAAGCAGAACTTTGTGCTCGCGGTGGAGGTTCTTCCATTGAATTTCAGGTATAATATTAATTAAACCACTTGTTTCTCATAACGTTTTGTTTTATAAAAAATATTGTGTGGGATGAACTTTAATCAGGTTCTTCGGGAGCGAATTGCATGGCTTGAAGCTACTAATCAGGATCTATGTAGGGAACTTCATGGATACCGAAGCAGAGGTGTTGCTATTGATCAGTCTGAAAAGGTTGCTAAAGTATGTAATCAATAATAACTTTTATCACCAGGTAAACATAATTCATTGTGCTGCAATGACTTTTTCTCATTTGAGCTGGTGGCAATACTTGCAGGGTGGTGATACGTTTTGCATGAAAAACGAAGGGGTTAAAAGGGTGCAAAGTGTAGATTCATCTGATTATCAAATGAGTGAAACTGGTATGTCTCCCCCTACTCTCACAATCATGATATGTAGCAAAGTGGCATGTTCGGCGGGTTGGATAATCGGTTATAACTTATAGTGGGTTCAGGTCAAAATGTTGAAATTTGTTTCAGTTTGGGTATGTTAGGTTGACCTGACCCTTGTTCGTCCAGAAATTATAATTTTATTATAATACGATCAGTATCAAATATGATCGCACATATTATATAAACTCATTAATATTGTTTTTCGACTGAGATTTGGGTGACTTCTGACTTGGTGGATACATCTAAGGGTTAACAATTTTCCTTCTGAACTTAATCAGGTAGTAAAAGATAAACTGAATTGAGCCATAAATGAGGAAATGAGTCGAAAGTGATACCTCTAAATGACATAGTTGCAAGTAATTTTCTGTCTTTTTATAATAGTATGTTGCCAATAAATTTAGGCGCTTCTAGTGTCATAGAAGAAGAAACAGCGAAGGAATTAGAGCATACCCTTCTTCAAGACTCTATGGACAAGGAGTTACATGAATTAAATAAACGCTTAGAACAGAAAGAGGTGTGACGAGTAATCTCCTGTATGAATTTGTGAATACTATTTATCGACAATTGTAATTATTTAAATCTTCACAAAATTTTGCAGTGGGAAATGAGACTTTTTGAAGGAACTGATAACATGACTCTTAAGCAACATTTTGGAAAGAAACTAATGGAACTTGAGGACGAAAAGCGGACAGTGCAGGTAGAAATTTAAACATAGGCAAACTACAGTTTACATGTTGTATCAGACTGTGATTTTTTTTTTTTTTTATCAATGCAGATAGAGAGGGATCGACTGCAAACTGAAGTTGAAAACCTTTCTGCTTCTTCAGATAGTCAAACACAAAAAGCCCGAGATCTGCAGTCTCACAAATTGAAGTCTCTTGAATCACAGGTTAATAGTTCAATATGTCACATAAGGAAATTTTAAACCATCTGCTTGTGTATGTGTCAATTCGAGTTTCCTTCATCTCTAGTGGGTCAAAGAGATAAACTGAAATAGAAATAGCGTGAAGGAAAGAGATCAATTGGGTCAAACAGGTGAAAATGTATAAGTGTATTGGCAGATGGTTCAAACTTTCTGATATTTTCATACAAAATTAAGTTATCATTATAATATAATTATGTAAACAAACTTGTCACACGTAATCTACATATATTAAAGATGTACCTAGATTATTTTCGGGTCAACCTGGTCCAGAGCCATATACTACCTACCAACTTGACAACCCGCCCTTATTGCCACCTCTACTAAATCTGAATGTTCAACCTTGGTTGTTGCCCATCTGTATTCAGATGTAGTCAATCAAACAACTTTTTGTAAACTTCGGAAATTCTATGCATTTCAGATTCAGGAGCTTAAGAAGAAACAAGAGAGTCACGTTCAGCTTCTGAGGCAAAAACAAAAGAGTGATGAAGCAGCAAAAAGGTTGCAAGATGAAATACAGTTCATTAAGGCACAAAAGGTGCAATAAGTTATAGGGCAATTGATAATTATATCTTTATCATATTAGTTCTTTTGCTAATGCAGATGTGCTTGTAGGTTCAACTACAGCACAAGATAAAACAAGAGGCTGAACAATTCCGGCACTGGAAAGCATCTCGTGAAAAAGAACTGCTACAGGTGTGTATATATAGTTTTACTTAAATGTGGAACAGTTGGTGGATTGGATAATGGGTCATTTTTGGTATAGTGTACTTACGTTGTGTTGGCCCAGAACATCTTTTGTAGAAAATTGTTAAAGCTATTCATAAATAATTAACATGTTACTCCCTCATACACCATCTGACGGTTTTGGGTCTCATAACCCCTGGAAGACGCTATTGGATGTTAATAGGTAGTTAGCATGGTAAATAAGATCACGAATACTGTTATTACCACATTTAGCGTATCAGATGAAGCGATTTAGGATTTGCCGGGTTTACATGCATTAAAAAAATACGTGGGTAATAAAGATTCTCAATCTTTTTCTTTTTATGGCATTAAAAGTAAAACAAAACCAAAATTAACCCATTCGTAAGCAAATTGGATGAAATCACCAGTTTTGTTTTTCCTGTTTTGAAAGGAAATATGGCACCGTCATTTATCAGTCGTGAAGTATGAATATATGAGTTATATTTTGTTAAATGCAGCTAAAGAAGGAAGGGAGGCGGAACGAATACGAAAGACTCAAACTGCAGGCTCTTAATCAACGTCAGAAAATGGTGAGATTTTTTAAGTAGTTGTATTCACTTTGTTGTTATTCATCCTCATAAATTCTCAACCTTTCCTTTTCTTATTCCAAGAAAGTTGGCATGAATATCTTATTAATCGAATATTTATCCTTTCAGGTTCTCCAAAGAAAAACAGAAGAGGCTGCAATGGCAACCAAGAGGCTAAAAGAATTGCTAGAAGCCCGCAAATCTACCCGTGACAACTCAGGTACTTTGTACAAATATATCTTTCTACAAATCATCCTGTGAAAAACACATCCAGTTCATTTCTATTTTAGGGATTGTATTTCCAAAATCAATGTTTTGGGTCTTGAAAGTCCCATGCAGAACGAATGAATCCAGATGATGTTATGGATGAATTCCCTTGTATACTTCCCTTTGATGTTTTTATTGCCACCAATATCTTGCAGTCACTAGCAACGGAAATGGAGCAAATGGACAGGTAACTATCTATGGGTAATATGAATTTGTGATCTATCAGGGCTTTCAACAAACTGTTATTGAACTTAAGCTTCCTTCAGAGCAATGAGAAGGTATTGCAGCGTTGGCTTGATCATGAACTTGAAGTGATGGTGAATGTGCATGAAGTTCGACACGAATACGAGAAACAAAGCCAAGTGTACGTCAAACTACAAAATTTTGGAAGTATAAATTTTAACATGTTTCACAATGGATCTTAGTGAAAATTAATTGGTTTTTCTCCAGAAGGGCTGCACTTGCGGAAGAGCTAGCGGTTCTCAAAGAAATTGATGAATTTTCTCAAAAAGGGGTTAGCCCTCCAAGAGGAAAGAATGGTTTCTCTGGGTATAATCGTAAATCCTTACACTTTCATCCCCTCTTTTTGGATGATATCTTTATTATAGCTTTACAGTCGATGAACAGGTCAATTCCACTTGTACTCTATGGGTAAAGGGACGGATTAAAATAGCCAATGATCGCTTAATAGTGGGTTCACATGCTTACAATGTCCTAAATCGTTTTATCAAAAGAAATTTCTAGGGAGTACTATCTAATATCTAATACTATCTTATAAAGCATTTTGCTTTTTTATTTTTAAATCTCAATTAAGGATTTGATATACCTAATATACCCCTCTTTTTAATTCACTAATTTAAACATCTTTACCGGTTATAATACTCTTAAATCTCAACCACTCATTTTCTTCTTTCTCCTCAAATCTCAACCACCCATTTTTTTCCCTCTCCTATATAAATCGTTTTATTTCTTCAAGTCATTCAAAATCTTATATCTCAAAAACCGTATATCGAT
>JANDBE010000047.1:7138330-7150913 GCA_024320915.1 Erigeron philadelphicus | reverse complement strand
AACTTTAATAAATGGTTAACCGAAAATAAAACCGAAATTAACCGACTTTTTCGGGTAACCGAAATTAACGGTTCAAAATTTTTAACTAACCGAACCAAACCTAAACCCGAAAAACGGTTCAAAATTTCCAGCTAACCGAACCGAACCATTTACAGCCCTAATACTAACTAATACTCCTTCATATTACTCAATTCTTTGCATCAAAAGTTTTGATTACATATATTTATCCAAATAACTCGTAAGACCATATCAGCATAACAATCACAATCATCACTACCATATAATACTCGAATGCACACTATAATTTATAATGCGCGACATTGAGATTTGGTTTAGCGTGGAAGCTGAAACGTAACCACAATCTAGCTCGTTGAGCACACTAAAGATGAAATCCAGACACCGATACTCTACACTAAATCCGTGTTCCTTTTTATGCTAGAAATAATACAATCATGATATTAAAAGGGGTATTCATATCATTGTTCATAATACAAGGTCTCTTTATGAAATTAGGTAAGGTGTAGGGGTCCAAAACACACTACAATACCACCTATACATACATATAGATACATACATACACACATCTCACATTCTTTCTTTCTCTCTCTCTCTAAAAACAATTGGACACAAACTTCAGAGCAATGGCAGCACAAACACTGTCGTTTGTCTCATGTTCCTGTTAAACAAATCATATATACTTTATCATCATCATCATCATTTCATTATTATAATAATAATAATCAAAATGTTTTGCTTCAATTAAACTTCATACTCCATTTTCATTCTTTCTTTATTCTCTTTTTCTCATTTTTCACTTAACACATTTCCACTAACTTTCAGCTTAAATCCCATCTGGGTTTTACTTAAAAATGGAAAAAAAACAGGGGTTTTTCTCTACATTAAAAGATGAAGTAGTTAGAGGCTTATCTCCAGGTAGAAGAAGACCAAAAACGGGTCAACCCGAAAGAAGAAGTAGAAGTGGGTCACCAAATTCGGGTTTATTAAGAAGAAGACCAACAAAAGCCCATCATTATGTTTCTCAACCCGACCCGGTTTATTCAAGATCCGGAAGTTTAAGACCATTAGAAGCTCTTTCGCCGCTCCGGGAAGGTCCGGATCCGAATGAGAACCATGTGGATGCTGTTGGAGATTCATCAAAAGTTGAAAGATGGGGACATTGGATGAAGGGTCAGTTATGCAGAGCTCCAAATGTTGGGTCCGGGTCGGGTTCTGGATCAGGGTCGGGTTCTGGGTCAGCTTCGGGTTATCAACGTTCGGATCTGAGATTGTTGCTTGGTGTGTTGGGTGCACCGCTTGCACCGGTGCATGTTAGCAACTTGGAACCTTTTCCTCATCTTAGTATCAAAGATACTCCCATTGTTAGTTTTCTATTTTTACACTTTTTGTTCTTTTTATTTTGTGTTTTTCACTTTTTTGTTTGATATATTTATATATATATATATACATAGAATTAATTGGTTGGCTTGAAAATGAGTTGACATATGACAAGATCAATTATAAGCGTTGTGATTGTGGTATATAAAGTAAATAAATTGTTGTAGTGTACAAATAATGGGAAGTCCCTAAAATTTAGGGGATGTGTGACTTAGCTTATTTTTGGTTATTTGCATTAAACTTTGCAAATAAGCTCTCAAGTCCAAAAATAAGCTACAAAAACGGGTCTTCTTCGAATGTAAGCCAAACTCAATTAAGCTTGAAATAAGCTAACTCAAACACCCCCTTATTTATTGGAATGTTAACCATTGATTTTGTTATGGGTCAACATAGAATTTTTAGACTTGTTTTTAGGCCTACCGTATTAATAGCAACATTTTAAGTAAGTTATTGATTTATTTATTACATTAGATTAGATTAAATTTACTATTTTGGGTTGATTAGCTTTAGTTTATAGTAATGTTAAAAGAGTAGTTGTGCATATAATTAGGATATATGCTAATGACGTATGTAGGGTCTTTTATCTAAGTAATTTAATTTAGTATCTAATATCATGAAATTGTTTAGTAAATTATATAATGGGATGGTGTTTGAATTTTTTGGTGGTTTTCTGTATTTGTTTGTTTATTTTTAATGAAATCCCAACTTCAAATCTTGTTTCTTTTTTCGTTCTTTCATATTGTTTTTTATAAAATATAACATAGTGTTTTCTGAAAATTATATTGATTTGCATGCTTGTGTGAACTTTTATAAAGATAATATGATTTTTATTTTTTGAAACTTTGAAGTGGGAATTTGTTATTATTAATGTTTTTGGAAAGGGAAAAAAGAAATACTATTTTATCAGTTTATGGGTAGATCAAGAATCAAGACTTTTGACCAAATCCTGGTTGGTAGTTGAGTAAACATGAAGCAAAGGAAGTTTAGTGTTAAAGATAGTAAAAAGAAAAGAGTTTTTTTTTGGTGGAAGTAGTTGTATTGTTGAAATTGTTAGCTTGTTTGGTGGCTGTGGTTGCAGGAAACTTCGTCTGCACAATATATACTGCAACAGTACATGGCTGCATCTGGTGGTCAGAAGCTGCAGAACTCGATTCACAATGCTTATGCTATGGGTAAAGTGAAGATGTTGGCGTTCGATATAGAAACGGCCACAAAGGTGATAAAGAATAGGAATTCATCAAAAACGGCAGAGTCTGGTGGTTTTGTGCTATGGCAGATGAATCCAGATATGTGGTACGTGGAGCTTGCACTTGGTGCAAGTAAGGTTCATGCTGGTTGTAATGGGCGGCTTGTGTGGCGCCACACACCATGGCTTGGTGCTCATGCTGCTAAAGGGCCAGTTAGACCCCTGCGTCGCGCTCTTCAGGTAGATAATCATTTGCATAAATTAATTGCATTATTCTTACCAATGTCTGTTCTACAAATAGAAACACACAGAACCCGAGCACATGGTCAAGGGGAAATGTCATATACCAATTAAGGGGATTGTTTTTTTCCTGGCATGTTTGACCAATAGTTTAAAATCTGAATATTCATAATTGAAATTAAAATAGTTATTTTGTGTATTTATGATGGGGCGGGGGCCGGGATTAAAGGACATTTCTAATCCACTAAATTATGTACAAAAAATGCAATCAAAGGTTGAAAGTCAAAATGGTCTATTCTTAAAGTTTTTGGGAAAATATAGATCAGAACTCTATATGATGGAATGTGGTTAAACACTTGGACCAAACCTCTGAAGTATATTTATCCAAGTATTTTGACTGTCAAAACCTTTCTGGTCTTTATATTCTCAACCGATCCATAACAAAGTGTAGTGTTTGTGCGGTTACTAGAGGTGTGACTAGATGGCTATGACATCTGGGTTTGGGTAATGGGTCAAAATGGGTTGAGTTGAAATGGGTGAAAATAGGATGGGTTTGGGGAATTGACCTTTACTTTCTCCACACTGCAAAACCCTATAAGTAATGATGTGTTAAGTATGATTACAGAAACATACTTATTACAATAACAGTTTAATCTTTTATAAAAAGGTATAGGAGGCTGTATGCCCCAAAATAGACCACCGTTAACCTGTTTGGCATGTTCCTCTTTTAGCTAGCTTTTTTTTAATGACTCATTTGACATATTTCAACTAATTTAAAACAAAAAATCAGCTTGTGCATTAGTTAATGGGTTGACCCTTATCGCATTTATGTTCAGCTAGTTACTCATTTTGTAAATAGTTGACAACTGCATTTTGTAATCTTGTGACTTTGGAGGAAAAAAAAAGAATATACTAACGCATGATTGGGACATTATTAGGGTCTCGATCCACGAACAACCGCAAGCATGTTCACAAATGCAAGATGCACTGGGGAAAAAAAGATCAATGATGAGGATTGTTTCATCCTCAAACTTTGTGCAGATCCCCATACTCTAAAAGCAAGAAGTGAAGGGCCTGCGGAGATCATAAGACATGTTTTGTTTGGCTACTTCAGCCAAAAAACTGGGCTCTTGGTCCACCTAGAAGACTCTCATTTGACCCGTATCCAAACCAATGGTGGAGATGCTGTTTATTGGGAAACCACAATCAACTCATTTCTCGATGATTACAGGCCTGTTGAGGGGATCATGATTGCTCATTCGGGTAGATCGGTTGTAACCCTTTTCAGGTTTGGCGAAACTGCTATGAGCCACACCAAGACCAGGATGGAAGAGGCATGGACCATTGAAGAAGTGGCGTTTAACGTTCCGGGCCTTTCAATGGACTGTTTTATTCCACCAGCCGAGTTACGGTTTGGGAATGTGAGTGAAGCTTGCGAACTTCCTCAAGAAGATCGGGTAAAAACTGCTGCCATGGCTGCTGCTGCCTACCGGGCTAAAGTTGCAGCTTTAGAAAGATCACGTGATGGGACAGGTCATAATGTCGGGCTGAGGAGGGAAATTTAAAGAATTGGCGGCAGGATTTAAGAAATTGCATACTGATAGGGATAGTGTCGTAATTTGACTTAAACTGCATTAGGAACTCGACTGATTCTGTTAATATTTCCGAGAATTATCATGTTTTGAGCCTCTGATCGATCTTTTTTCTCTCTCAGTCGAGAGTTCTCTCATGGTAGAGGCACGTTCTTGATCTATTAGATTCAACTTGTGTAAAATCTTGTTTGAAAGATTAACATTTAATATCATCTTTGTACAATACTTATGCAAAGCATAGTTCTTTTCAAGTTCAATCTTAGTTGTGGGTCATCATCACCTTTTGACATTTAAATAACTGATGCTTTTACTATGAATACTAGTCCTTTATTAGCAGCAGTACATATTTACCCAATAAACATTGCTGGAAAAGGTGTAAACAAGCATTATGATGTTGTTGCTATTGGCTATAGTGTATATATATCTATATGCATACACATTTATGTAGATATACCCTCTCACTATAAAGTTTCCATTAAATGATACTAATTGATTGATTCTGCTTTCGTGCAAAGTTCATGCTCCTAGCTTGTTGTAGCTCAGTGTACTAGTGTCAAACTCCATTATTACCTTTGTTGAATTTTCTACATTTTAATCATTCAACTTTATAGTCATATTTGTGAAAATTTGGCTCAGTAAACCTTATATCAAAATTATTGTTTTATATGGAGGTGAATTTCTCTCATTATTTTGGTTTTTTATACTTGAAGATGGTCTAATAGTCTTAGTTCTTGAATTTCTTCTTCAAAGCATGCAATGTAGCAATTATTTTGTCCAAAAAGTTGATTGTGGGGTACAAGGGGGGTAGGGGTCTGGTGATGATGATGCAGGTTTTGATACATGCAGTTTGGTATTCAATAGTGATTCCTATATATCCCCCACTCTCCTAACTTCAGTTGTTGTATCAAGTCTATAAAATAACTAGAAATGGGAATTTTGGACATGATTATTGTATTATTGATGTTTGGTCACATAATTTACACATTTATCATTTTATGTCTTGGCATGTTCAATATATTTGGTAACTTGAGAGGACTTTGCACAAGTTAGAATGTGATACAGTCAGACTTTATCATATAAATTTTAGTTTTTGGCAAGTTTGGTAGTGGTCCTAGTCAAATGGTTTCTTTCAGTCTTGTTTTTACTATATAAAGTTCATAAAATAGCTAGAAATGGGAATTTTGGACATGACTATTGCATTATTGATGTCTGGTCACATACTTAACACATTTATGTCTTGGCATTTTCAACATATATTGGTAGCTTGAGAGGACTTTACATAAGTTATAATGTATTTAAGATCAAATTTTATCGTATAAATTTCAGTTTTTGTTTGAAAGTTTGGTATTGGTCCTACTTGAATGGTTTGTTTCAGTCTTGTTTTACTATTTAATTTTTTTAAGCATATTTATATAATGTTAGTAGTTCATTTTATAAACCTCTTCATACAATCTTTTTACCATTGGGTAGAGAATATCAACTTATCACTTGACCCATACCTCGTCTTTGATGGGATTGGGTAATGTTTTTGTCGAAAACTACAACTTTTCACCTATTTTGGAAACAAATAATAAATAGTTTTATTACTCGTGTATTTACGGAACATCATTTAAGTGGCTAGTGTAATCACTTTTCACCAACTAATGAACTGACCAATGTGGCGTTTTAGTGGCACGCAATGCTGATTTGTATACTGGGCTCACCGCTATAAGACCTGAATCACAACTCTAACCCGTTCATTTTCATGTCATATACAGGTTTCTGTTAATTATATCAACTTAATTATAATTTTATTACTACTAACTCTATTTATTGATGAATGCAGGTTCCTTTGTGTGCATTTGTCAAAGTGAAGGGACTGAACCTGTGAAGCTTAAAAGAGCCCTTTGGAGGGACTGGATGTTAACAAAGCAAAGTTGATAAAGGAGCTGCTTGCAATATTATTTCTCTATATATATTGTATATCCGATACCTAGGATCTCTAACATTCCCATTTCACAATTTCCTATGTTACCGTTAGTGTCAGTGTTCTTCTCTGCGATGTAACCGTTTGTGTTTTAGGGTTTGTTCTATTATTCAAATTTCTTGTAAGAAACTATTTTCCTTTTTTAATCAATCAATCATTCCACTACTTCAATATTATGTGTCTTATTATTGAATCATCTATGATAATATTTAGGTTTCTGTATAAAGATTAAATAGTTTTAACAGTTTCAAGCTGTGTCAAGTATTGTCATCTTTATATCAACTTCAACCTTTTTAAGTTTTCCTTTCATTGGACATTCTAAACAATTAGTAGGCAGGAAATCAGAGAAAACTTTGTGTAACCAAACCATTAGATAGAAAGAGTAGAAGATACATTTCGTGAAGAGTATGATTTTAGAAAGATTTTTTTTTTATGTTATAACATTTCTCTATTTATAAACTGTAGAGAAAGGTTATTTGATTGTCATTTGGTATCGATTCTAAATTGAATTTAACAATATGCATGTGTGGTTAAAGTTCTAAGAAGGCTAAAAATTTACCTGATTACAGTTACCTACATTGCAAAAGTGTTCAGTTCAGGTTCAGCTAGGTCATTAAACAATTCAAGCACTCTAATCATGAACATAGAAATCAATGTAGTTTCATTTCCATGCGGATTGCATTAGAAACATTTAAAAAGACAGTGCTCAAAGACAAGTGGCTGCGAGTCGTGACAAAAACCAGATGTCCTTCTGTGAACTACAGTAGCTAATCATCATGTCGAAAGATCCTCGTAGTCGTAGATTACGGAAAAAGGGTTACTATAAATACACTTTCGTGCTATTTTTATCCATAAGTAGAAGATACATGTTCTTGGGACCTTCTCCTTTTGTCCTTCACAATGTTTTTAATTGCATATCTTGTATTCTTTATGTTAGGACCACAATTTCACTTCTGGTTTAATGGAACATTACTCAGCTTTCAAGAGTGGTCCTTCATTATGCCTTTACAGCCTATGAAGCTTAATGGACCTCCATTAGCATTCTTTAGACCAACTCACAATAAATAAGTTTGAACAGTTTTAACAAAGATTACTGTTAATCTGTTATAGTCTTTTTGATATATCATATATCCATGGGCTGGGTGGAAAAGGGATTCATTTAGCGTTTGGTCTGCGATAAAAGATCCCTACAAGTTTGGGTTATAATGATTTGGGGAATGAGACCAAATGACCTTTGGCCTAGAAGCAGGAAGTGACCCATTAACGAAAAGGTTGTGAATTTTTGTCTAACGATGGACAAGTTATAAATACATGTGGATGTTTGTCTATCTAGATGCATCCGTTTGAAGAATGCAGTAATTTAAAACATTATGCTCAAAAATAAAACATCCTATAATGTCAATCCAGACAAGCCCATATCCTCTGTATACAGTTTTTTCTTCTGCCTTTTGCAGATGAAAGCCTCTTGTTACTTGACAATAAATATCAGCTAGTTAGCTCCATATATGTTTTTTCGTTCTTTTTATTCGCAACTTCACAACAAATTTGAAGTGAAAATGTAGATCAGTAATCTATAATGTCAATATTTTGCATTTCGAATGAATCCAAGGGCGTTTACAATCACGAATGTGTAGCGTAGTATTAGAACCCACTGATCAACAAATGTTTATGACTTTTTTTCATAACTCTAATTTAGTGTAAATTTCATATAATTTTGTATTTGAAAAACCTCCTGATTTATAAGTCTTAATAATTTCGATTATGAAACCACTCGTCACATATTCTGGCTCCACCCCTGAATGATGAATAAACTACTGATACATTCCCTTTAACATAGCCCTGATCATAATTAAGGTAAAAGAAAGCTATATAATATTCGCGATATTACAAACAGTAAAGTCTTCTTTTGTTTGGCTCACTGTCACTTTATAACTTAGCCAACTCCACTAATCCTCTTTTTATATTTAATCAAAAACTCTAATCAAATGCAACCAACACTCCAAAAACCTGATTAATTTAATCTTCATGCCATCCACCATGAGTTGCACTAACCCTACTTGCTTCTTCTGCACTATGAAAGAACCAAACATACTAATCAGAAGAGAAAGAATCAAGAAATGCTTCAAAGAAATGCTACTAATCGATGAGCAAGAGCGTGTACTAATATTAAGCAGTCTTTGGAACATCGCTATGAATCATCCCGATGACCCAGAGTTTCCTTCTTTAGGTATATTCAAATGCATGGTTAGATTGCTTAAGAAGAGCATCAACGACAAATCTTGGCTTCTTGATGGCCAAAACATATATAGCCCGTATTATGCAGCCCATATAATAGGATCATACACCATGAACAAGATTGAGTTTGCTGAAAAGGCTGTCGAGTCTGGTGTTATTCCACCGTTGTTAGATCTTTTAAAAGGATGTATGAGTTGGGTGGAGCAACGGGTTGCAGTTAGAGCTCTTGGACATCTAGCAAGCTATGATTCTACTTTTGAAATGTTGGCAGTTTATGAAGAAGAGTTGGTCAGTCTAAGCATGAAACTAGCTTCTAGGTGCGACGAGTTGGTCTATAACGAGTTTGTGTCTGTAAAAGATACGGATGACAGGGTGAAGTATCATAAAAACTTGATCACTAGAGGGGCTGGAGGGTTAGAAATGGAGAACCAAAAGGCTGAGGAATGGGCTAGCCAAATCCAGTGTTGGTCTTTGCACTTACTAAATTGTTTCGCCATTAGAGGGAGATCCATAGATCGTATTTGTGATAATGATTTCTTAAAAGATTTGAGTTCAATGTGGGGTGGGCTTGTGAATCACACATCACCTTCGGGTGTTGGTTTGATCAGGATCTTGTGCTATACTCAAGTTGGAAGAACAAAAATTTCTGAATGCCAAGAGGTTATAACGAGTATTTGTAACCTCTCGAGATCTTCAGATGATTGGCAGTATATGGGGATCGATTGTCTTCTGTTACTTCTTCATGATATGAACACAAGGTACAAAGTTCTCGAGTTTGTATCATTTTATTTGTTTGATTTAATTGAGCTTCAGAAACTAGGTGGAAGGTCAAAACTAGGACAAAAAATCACAAAAGCACTGCTAATCGATTTCAAGAATGGGAAATCGAAAACCAACAACCCTGAAGTTGATAAAATACTAAAAGAAATATGGGTTATAAAAGTCGATAAGAATAGAAGAGAAAGATTGATGTCGGATGAGAAGCTTGAAGAAAAACGAGTCTTGGTGAGTTTGATGAAACAACAAGCGAATCATAGCTTTTGGTTAGGCGATATACAAACAGCAGTTACGAAATATACAGAAGCGTTAGAATTTTGCCCGTTAAGACTAAGGAAAGAAAGGATTGTACTTTATAGTAATAGAGCTCAGTGTTATCTGCTTCTTAACAACCCAGATAACGCAATTAGTGACACTACACGAGCTCTTTCGATTTCAAAACCAGTAAATTCTCATACTAAAAGCTTGTGGAGAAGATCACAGGCTTATTACCTGAAAGGGCTGGCTAAAGAAAGTTTGATGGATTGTTTAATGTTCATTAAAGCTTTTGTTATTGACAACAAGAGAAAGCATGCGAAAATCCCTTATTATGCAGTTCATATGGTTAAAAAACAAATGGATTCCACATGGTTCTTTGCATCAGCCAAGTTAAAGCTATCAAACAATTTGAAAACACGAAGCGATCCTGGAAAAACCAAGGAGGAACTCACCGATGATGAACTATTGTTGGCAGGTAAGTGATACTATTTTCGATAAATTTTTGCAAACGTATTCAACTTTAATCTCAAAAAACTCTGCCTCAAATTTTGCAGGATTATATACCATATTAGAGGAACCAAGGATCGGAAAGGACAAAGACGCTAGCAAGAGAAAGATGCGTAGATATGGAAGACGAAAGAATTCCTTCAAGACTAGATCAATATAACAAATATTTAGGTATGTATCAGCAGTTTAGAAAAACATCGGCTGTACAATTTTCCCGATTCAAGTTTATCACATATTTGTACTGAGAAATTTAGCATTTTAGCTCCAAATAGTGATTTATATATGTCTAATCACAGTTTATTAGTATGATTTAAGATCAACCTGAATTTTTTAATCTTCTCCTCCCATCACTATCCATATGTGCATGCATGTGATCAGAAGGTGGTGACAAGAGAGGACCACAAATCCATATTAGATAAAACATTAACATAGATTATTGAATGATCATCTTGATTATGGGCATATTACTACAAATTAAGATGGGGGTTATATAGTACAAATTGACCTGCTTAAACTAGTGCTTTATATATGTCCTAAATGCTTTAAAGCCTCATAGTTCTTGCATATACTACATAAATATACCAAAAACCCATCTATAATTCTAATACACTATACGAAACATAAGGCCCCATTATTAGATTTTCGCTTTAGACCCCATAAATACTTGAGACCTTCTTCTCGTTACTGTCAAACATACTGATACATCAATCTTTAGTATAAGTCGCTCAATGCAAAAGCTAGCTTGAGCTTTCATCTGATTGAATATCGAGTTAGCCTATGTTTTTGAGGACAAACCTTACTTTTTGGTAAAAGATCGTCACCCCTGTTAACTTATTATTACCTCCCAAATAAGAACAGGCAACATGACAGTTGTCAGTTGACTTAAATATACACAGTAAATGGACAAACTTTACTTTGTCCATCAAGTAGAAGCCCGGCACAATTAAGTAATTATTTTAGACCAGGATTACTCATCAATTACTTCGTATATAATTGATTAACTAGCTAGCTAGGTAAAAGAAATTATGTTACCTTATAATTAGAAAATATTACATTTAATTGTTCATTTACTTAGTAATTAACCCATATTTAAATTTAAATTTTCGTGAAACTTATTTTTATTTTTGTATCACTGCAACCAGTGTATTCACGGTTCCAAGCTCAATAATGGCTAACAAATCACATAAAAGAAACTTTGGTAAAAACTTTTGTTAATTTGTTTATCACATACTGTATCTAATATCCTTAACTTGATGTTAATTAAGAGATACACTGCACTAACACTTAAAACTCATATAGAGGATGGAAGGAGAAGTTAAATTTGACTTTGAAGTATGCTTTCAAGATAAAGTCATAGTGCCACCTCAAAAGACTTCAACTACGGTAAAAATGGTGGGCTATGGTTTGGTAAATTAGCACCAAGATGCTTCAATTGGAAGAAAGTAACGATCTTTTTATGTTCTTTATAGGTAAACTAAGTTATAGACGTAGGTTTTGCATCATGAGAAATTATTATATGCTATATTTACAAAGATAGAATTCCCCCCAAACTTGTTCGCGTTCACATTACTGAAATTCTCCCACGCGATGCATAGAGGTGAATCAGTTCTCAACTTTTTAAGATTAAAAAGAAAAAGTTAAATGCGTCAAAATGTATCTAACCATATATGGCCAAAAGATTATAGTGAAAATCAACAATCAGATTGGATATATATTGTGTTAACAACTTAATAAAAATATTCAAATCTTAGCCGATCAATAAAAGTTTTGCCCCGTGACAGCTCACATTGTCAATATACAATGATCAGGATTAAAGTTTGTTTTTTAAATTTTCATCATTGGAATTAATCTTCTGGTTAAAGTTTAACTTTAACTATAAATTTGAATCAACTTTAGATAATCTTAATTCTTATCTGAGAGTTGTATAGATGATTTGGCCTTATATGCATACACCTTACGTTGCAAAATTCTATCGTCTGTACATCAGTTTTTTTATAATCTATATAGTAATGGAAGGATGATAAGAAAAAAAATATGGTCTCATTTACATAAGGTTTAACCAACTTTTCTACGAGTACTATTTAACTAAAATTGAAGTGGGATGGACTGGATAAATTTGATAGAGACGTATGGTTTCCAAGAGACGAGCATGGTAAACACTTTATGCGACGACGATGACAAAGTGTGATAGTGATGACAGATGGTGATAGTGGTGACAGCGTCAAATGGTGTAGGTAATTGATATAAAATTAGTGTTTGATTTAAAAGGGATAGAAGAGATATTTATAATATAAGGGACTAATGGTGTAATTTAATATTAAGGGTTTGTGGTGATTTAATCCATTAAGGGTAATTTGGTCAGTTCGTATATTCCATTTTTTTTAAACTTTCAACATAAGAGTATAAAGCAATGAAGTTTTATAATAA
>JANDBE010000047.1:7127094-7138014 GCA_024320915.1 Erigeron philadelphicus | reverse complement strand
ACAAAAATGGATTTGGATTTGTTGATTTGTGTTGATTGGGTCTAGTCTTGTAGCAATTTCCAGGTCTGAACTCGAACCGGTGACACTGCGACGTAGTGTCTTCTACCTTGGTTGGCTGCGACGCACTTTAGAAGCAGAAACTTAAACTGCTTCGCAGTTTGTTTAGACTGCGACGCAGTTGGGTCACTGCATGACCACTGCGACGCAGTTGGATAAAAAATTTTTTCTTATTTTTCGTTTTAATGGCTATCGAGTCTTTTTTCGTTTCATCTTTATTTTAAAACTTCGACCTTAAATAAATTTTGTTGTGTTATATAAAACTTCATAAAAGTTATACCACTAAATAACACGTCTAAAATACAATACATTCATATTACTTTTATCAAATATTATTTAACACATATAAACTTATTTAAGGTCAAAGTTGCAAATGTTAGACTTTGAAAAATCAAAATAAAACACTTCTAGTGGGACGGAGGGAGTATTAAATTAAACATATTAGACAATAGATTTATCAACGAGTCAATATTCGTGTAATATTTCATGCCCGTGTAAATTGTAATGAAGTAACGTGTCATTCTAGAGAAAGTTAAAAGTTGAAGGGCTAAAAAAGAAACTGTTTGCAAGAAAATCAACAAAACTTTTGGATTCATTTCCTGTACTTTCATAGAGTCAGTTAGGAGGTTTGGCAAAGTGATAGAAGTGATGGTTCTTACAAATTTCAATGGAGCCGGTGTTGGTTTCGGTAATCATATTTCCCAATTCCTATCCACCTTTTTCTTTCTTATTTTCTTCAAGATTTTTATTTTATAATTTCTTTTCTTTCTTTATAATTTTAAGGTTTTGGTGTCGGCTGTGGTTTCGGTGTTGGATGGGGTTTCGGAGGTATCTTTCTCTCTCTCGCAGACACACACCTATGATGTTTGTTCGCCTTTTTTTAATAGTTGCAGTTTGGATATATTGGGTGATACTTGAATTGAATCTAGTTTTCAATCTGTAGAGATATATATTAGATATAGATATAGATATAGTCATGTAGATATTAAGTTGTAAGTTGGATTTAAAGAGATTGAGGAGTAATCAAATTGGGATATCGGAAACACCAACTACTCGAAAACGTACTCAACTTAATCCACATTTTATTATTGCAAAATGATTGATCAACCTTTATTATTAATATGTTATGTTAACAATCAACTTAAGGCGTTCGGCTTATGATTTGTCTCCCATTTAAGGACCTATTTGACTAGCCGAGTAGGTTGCCAGTCGTTTACAAATGTTGGAGCATGGAATCTTGAGATAATCTTGCCTATTAACATTTATTCTTAATCAATTGTTATGCCTAACAATCTAGATATATATTGAGTGATAAGAGAGAATTTGGAGTTGGAAGCTGTAGTGATTGGTTTTGAATTTCATCAAAATTCGGGTCTAGTATCAAACTAATATAGAAGAAAAACAAACTAATCATCAAGTTACTCGAATATGTAGTCTCCGTTTTCGTAATACGGAAAAAGTGTGGTAGTTTCATCAACCGTATTCGTGCAGTAATGGTGGTGACATGTTGCCAATGGGGTTGGTGGCCCATTGGTAAGGTCTTTGATCTTGGGGCGATCCACCTGGGTTCGAGTCCCACTTCCCACATTTGTACGGGTGGATTAATAGGGATTTTTCGAGAGTCCTGGGTTTAATCCCAAATATGTGTGTAATTTAGGAGTAGGAGTAAATTAGAGTGCCGTTCTAAAAAAAATGGTGGTGACATGCTTGCAACCTACTCAAGACATAAAAAAAACCCCTTTTGTGTGTCAAATAAAAAGTTGAATACTTTAAACTAGATATGAAAAGGTTTTTTTTACCGTGAATAGAAAATGTGATAAGTTGACCTCATTGCTATTGTACATATTTGTGACCTTTTTTCTCTAGTGATCAGTATTTTTGCTGACATGACAGTCATATAAGTTGACATTTAATCAAAATTGAGTCCCATAAGTCATAAGAGGCTAGATACATCAAACAATAAAGTTAAGACTTGGATTTGATATATACAAAAGCAAGTTTTACTGACTGATGTTGAAGAATCAGCAGATGAGTTGTGGTTAGGGGTAAAATGCCACTTGAACCCAGAGCTAGCTGGTTCTCCCCGAAATGCGTTGGATGCATACTATAGTGTTTTATTGTATACATAAAAGAAGAGCTGACCCTTATGGAAATCATCCATAGTTTATCGTCTTGCTAAAAGATGAGTAGTTAAATCTGTTAGTTATATTAGACATTCCCAATACGAAATTGTAGCCATTTCTATGGGATGCATATATTAGGAAAGAAGTTACAGACAAGTCTGAAGCCAGGTTTTAATTGGAATGAGCACAGGTTTTCGAAATGATTATGCTGAATGTTAATATTGTCGTTAGTATAACTGGCGGTGTTAAGCTCATAGGCATTAATATTAGACTTGGTAAAGGTCTGCTTGTATTGTAGGCCGCTAAATGTGTTTGGATTGAATGGAAATTGATAATCATGGTAGCCTAAGTATATGTGTAAGTAGTGATTATGGGCAGATGCTGTCTCAGAAACGGTTACTCTTTTTTCTACCGGATATCCTCGTTCCCTGATGATTTTATATACGAGTATATTTTAAACTTGCTATACCCATCCTTAGAAAAACATAATACTAATAATAGGACGAGTAAACATTCTATTGTTAGCTTGAACTCTATTGTAACTCTAGTCGACACACGAGTAAATTCAAGTGCAACACGAGGGTTAATAATTGTAACTGTAGTCAACACAAGTGTAAAGTCATGTGCAGAGTGAGGATTTAAATTGTAACTCTAGTCGACACAGAAGTCAAGTACAACATGAAGGTTGGAACTTGGAAATGCTTAACCAACACTAAATTGTAAGAATTTGGCTAAGCGAAAGCATGTTCACCTGGAACTTCATTCTTAAATAATAAGACGTATTGCATTAACTAAATCATTAGAACTTTCTTATAATTAATAGACCTTTGACATAAAAGTAACCACAGTGTGCCAAATAACAAATGTTGTGGGTCCAATTTCGGTGGATAGGTATCTGGTAGTCTCTTCGATAAATAAAACAAAATAGTTAAACCAACTATGCAACTACTAATGATTTTGATTATATCATTAAAATGTTCTTGTTCTGTGTAACGGAACACTTATTGATGATCAAGACATTGGTTAGTAAAACTTAGTACAAAAGGATTCACGATTGGAGGTAATTTAGGGCCCATCACTTCCTGGTAATGTTGGTATCTTGAATGATGCAATTTGTAATTATAAGTTATTTTCTTACATATGATCTGGTCAATCCATTTACTAACTGATAATGTATCTGGTCCAGGTATGCCATTGAATTTTCTAGGTCTGGGTGCAGGTATGACATCTTAGACTTACTTCAGTTGAACATGTTCTTTACAAGTGGTAATTTCAAACCATTTATAGAAAAATGTGTATATGCTGGTTATGGTTTGGCACCAGCAGGACAAAAAACAGGTTGAAAGTTACCAAACATTTACTCGAATGCAAAAAAAACCTTTCAAAATAGCTTTTATATAAAGAAATATCAGGATTGTTGTTAAAATAGTACAGTTTTTATAACCATAGTTGACACATTTATTCAGCAAAAGTATAAAAACTGGATAAGAAAGTATTTATTGGCTGGTATAAGGTGTAACTGAACTTTTAATTGTGTTTATGTGGTACTATAAACAACCCTTACACGGGCTCCCCGATTATTCATTCCGCTCATTTTGCCACATATGTGTTCTATCATTGTTTATAAAACACCTTTTTTATTACGTGATTCATTGTGTCTACAATGAAGGTGGAGGCTGTGGAGTTGGGTTAGGCCTTGGATGGGGATTCGGCACAGGATTTGGCAGCAGGTACCGATCTTCTAGGGTTATTTTTCAGGGTGTTGATTTCAATAAGAAGGCTGAAATTCAAGATTCAAAGTCATCTTAAGTACTTTAATCATTTTATGACAATTCTTGGAGCAATTTCAAGGTCACCAATGAAATTTTCTTTGTACAATCAATCGTTCACTTGGTGTGTTTTATTATCCCATCTATACGTTTTACATAAATAGAAATTTTGATTTGCCATTCGATATTCTGAATTATGCAAAATAAACAGCTTCTGCAGCTACAATAACACTAACACAATGTTTTCACATGAACGCAGATCATTTCATTGAAATTTTTACACAAGAAAAACCACTTCCCATTCCCATAGTATATGTTAGACTTGAAACAAGCTACCATTTACATTACATGGGGCATAGCTTACAACATTTGTACAATCCACATTAGAAATTGAATCACTGGAATCTTTCCAAGCAGCAGGGCAAGAAAAATATGAATTAAGCTGACTAGTTGTCTAGTTTACAAACGTCATGACTGTCTTATAGATTCCAGGCTAGGCCAAACCGCATGTCAACCCTCTACCATTTACTCTTTTCCTCAGTTGTTGGATGTTCATAAGCACCTTTAAATCAAAATATCGCTCTACTGACATTTCTTTTATCATATTTTCTTTTCAAATATTCGTCTAAGCATACTCGTCTCTCAGCATGTCTTAATATCTCTTTATACAATACCCTGCAAGGAATATTGAGGAAAAAAGCGCCACATACCATTGTGTATTTGTGTTAAAAAGTGGATAACATGTTTTTTAATTAAAACTGAATGATTTCAGGTAAAGGTGATTTAGTGTTATGTTTAGTTCTATGACTGAGGTGCCAGTATAAAACTGAAAAATGAGATAAAACTGAGATAAAGGTTGAAAATGGTCTTAGTGGATGGATAGACTAGATTTATTGAAGGACATAACTTCTACTAAACATTACTTGTATAAAGGAGCTACAAATTACATTACATGATGCAAAGCTTACAACATTTGTACATCTACATTGTATAAAGGATAACACAAACCTTTTCAAACAGCAGGGGCAAGAAACTGCTGATAGAAATTGTCAAAATTGAAATAGGCCAATTAAACTGTAGTTCTAATCTACAACAAACTAATGGCATGTATCCGGGGAAAGATCCTTTTTGCTTCTCGGGGTGCCGCAACTGATAATTTTGTAGCTCCTCTTTATATGAAACGAAACACAACTAATGCTGCACACAAAATAATACAACATAAGCCACCAAACCAGGAACATGAGATTATACATCAAAATGAGATGGTAGAAGACTCCGCTTGTAGCCAACATATAAGCATTGTTCGATATGTTTTCATCATTTCAACCAAATCATCTTAACATAAATCACAGAAAACAGGTGTTAATAACCATTAATATTAGACATCAATGAAGACAAGACACTGGCACGAGTGTAAGAATAGAGTCATGTATATGATAGGTCTTTCTACACAAGTATCTATATAAAAAGTGTGATATATTATTCGTCTTTTTGAACAGGATATATTATTCATCTATATATCTATTTTGTGTTTAGTTGATTAATCTTCATAAATTTTATCTAAAGGTGGCGATATGGGAAGGTTGTATAGATTGGGTAACTAGTCGATACGGGTTTGACTAAAAATGGAAGCTTGTGGAACTGGTTCAAACGAGCCTGGTCAGGTTGGGTTGACCAGCAAACCTTTGTCAGCTTTTTTTTTTTTTGTAAAACAAATGTATAATAAATGTGCAAGTCCTGATTACAAAATAAATTCATTAATAACTGCCATCCAGGTTGTCGATTCAACTATTCAAGACCTTAAAAACACCAGCAAACCCCAGGGCAAATATATAGGACAGAAATTTGTCGAAATAAAGAAGCTAGTAAAAGAAAAGCAAGCTCACCAAGCAAGAAAATAATGACAAAAGCCCACAAAATAACTTGGGCGCGCCGATTATAGAGCATGTAATAATGTGACCGTTGGAACAGTCTTTGAATAGCACCATACCACCCATGAAGGCGTTTATCGTACTGATCATCACTAGGTTCCGGACAACTTTTACTTCTCTCATGACTTTCCTTTATATCCTATTATTCAAGAAATAAAGAATAATTATCAGCATCAATGCCGCATACACAATTGTATCCAAAATTCTGATCATTTCAGTAAGAAACAAACTCACTCTAGTCAAAGTTCGGGTCTCTAACAGTCTAGCATCATCCTCTTGGCTTAGTTTCTTGTAACCATTTTTTGGCCACTTAAACTTAGATGCAGATTCCAACGTGTTTAAAAGTCCTGATAAACTTGGCACCTTTCGAGGTGGATTCTTTATTTTTCCACGAGGAGATAGATTGTCATCATCAACAGTAATGTTCCAAGAACCGATGTCTGCACTGGCACTTGCTGCTCTTCTATGACCTGAAAACTTGTCTTCTTTATCCACCACCTGACCACACCACTAACAGTGAGATAAATTCTCGGACATGCAAAAATAGATTGCTATTTCAACCCATTTACTTAAAAATTGGTTGTTAATAATTGTTAATCTTTTTCATAACCAATTTACTGGCTGCTCATAAAATAATATAAAAAATGGAGAAAAAAAGTGAATCAACCCAGCCCGTACTCGCCTATCTTGTAAAATTTGAACCGATTTTGACATCCAACCCACCTGACTCGCCGCTCCTGTCAGCTCTATATTAAAGCATTAAATAGATAATAGTTCAAGTACCCTTTGTTTTCTTCTTCCTCTTTTTTCATCATTGAATCGAGTGTTAGCAGTTTGGTCATCACCACGAGCTGCTGATCCTGAAAGAAATAATGCGAGTTCCTTTCTCTCGGTTTCGTCAAGGCGTATCCATGGACGCGGTGGCCTCCTTGTTGAACCACCTGAATCATTCCATGAACTTTCAACTCGCGAAATCTGATTCTCCATTGCATTAATAAAATCACGATGCCTATCTTTTGCATCATCTGTAGAATCCTTGCCATAACTCGACTCAACCGCCTTTTCGAATTCCTCCAACTGCAATAATTCCACAAATAACAAAATTTACAGCTACTCTACACGGAAGGACACACGCCATTCAATACTGCTACAATAGTAATAGGTTCAACTCTTATAAACAACTACAAACAAGATTTAATCGAAATGCACCAAAAAACACAGCAAACCGTGATTTATTTGGGCTTAACAAGAAATCTCACATTGTAAATTTTATTGATAATCCATGAATAACAAGCTTTAGTAACTGTACTCATAGACAATATCAATTAAAAGAATAGCTAATCGACGACCGTAGTCAGGATGAGAAGGACTTTCTTCAAACCTATCCACAACTTTCTCAAACTAATGTGTACCACGACCAATCTACATCAGTGTTAAAAATATACGCAGGTGTGCATTAATTTGAAAAAACAAAAACATCATCCTTCCTGCACTTTTTACCCTTTTCAAAAGATCCTACCTAGGGCTAACAATTTGTGTCATGTTCAAGTTGGCGGGCATCTATCCCAACTTAACCCAACCCCTTTAACTAATCATATGATTTGTATCAAAAAGCTAAATCTTAACCCACACTATTTTAATAATCATGTAAATCTTCTTAGCCCTTTACGAACCTAATCGGTTTAGCCCCAATCCTAGCACATTTCCTTTCCTGCTCGTTCGTGTCGCATCTAAATACCAACCCTACATTCCTACCTACCTAATCACACCCTAAAAATTATTTCAATCTAACAGGGATACATATATTACTAATTATACATAACAAATTACGAACGAAAACATAATTTCGAGGCCGTATGATATAAACCTGCCATTTGGTAGTACCAAGTGCTGTTTGTAAATCTCTTTTAAGAACTTCCGAATTCGAAACAGATGCTTCCTTTCCTGCATTCATTAATCTTCTATATGTTGATTCCATCCTTCATTTTCCACATTCACATTTTCATTATCAATTTATCTTTTCAATAAAAAGATCCAAACTTTACATATTATATATACAGATACATATAGATATATAGATATAGATATATACCTGTCAGCAGATTCTTGAACTTCTTCAGCTGCAGAAAAGAAGGGATCTTTTTCCCAGAAATCTAAATGTGATCCCATTTTTAATTTAAAATAATTTATGATTAATGATACAAATTTTTACATAATGAATTGTACAAAAAACCATAAAACCCTTAAAACCTAGGTTTTAAAGAATGCCTCAAAATGTGGAAGATGGGATTTATATGAATATTTCTGAAGAAAAACGTTCGATAGATCACTAAAAGAACATTGTCCTGAAAAATAATCTGTTATAACGAATGTGGAAATGGAAATAATTTTCTTTTTTTCTTGGAAGAAAAATGAGGTTTTTTATTTTATGAAAAATAACCCATAATAAATTGACCTATGTGAGCCGGCGACGATGTTGGTGTGACGGCGGCGACCGATAGTAATAATATTGGCGGCATTAATTGGTGTATATAAAGTTATTTGATTTAAAGAAGGTTGGTAAAAATATTTTATAATATAATAATGGGTAATCTGATATTAAGAGTTTGTGATTTAATTCAAGGGTATTTTGCTCAATTCGCATGTCCTATTTTTGTAAAAAAAACATTCAATATGGGCTTATAATTTTTATATAGTAATATAAAAATATAAAAGTATAGATAACATAATACTCGAGTTTTTTTAGGTTTTAAAAGATCTCGTTTATTAAACAATTAAACGATCTTTCGAATGAGCGAAACTGTAATAGAGTTTTTTAAACTTGTTCGTTTAAGTATTTGAGTCAATAACTTGGTTTGAGCTTAAAAGAACTTAAGTAGTTTGAAAACAGCTCGGCTCGATTATGACCTCTCACGACAACCGAACATGTGTATTGTAAGAGACATACAACAGATGTTTTATGTTTTTGGCAAGGAACAAACATAATTTCGACATTTGAAATATCTCTATCAACGGTATTCAATTTGACTATTAAGACATGAAAATCTGAAATAAATATTAGTAAGATCTTTCATTTTGGGGAAATCCACTATATTTCGAATCTCACTTTCTACATTTGTAGGATTGGATTATTAAAGAGTTTTCGGGAGTCTCAAGTTTTATCTTAGACATGTGTAGTTCGAGCTTTGCATATTACGCATTTAAATGTCAATGTGGTGTTTCAAACGCTAACTGCCAACTACTAACTAATAACTCGATATTAAAAAAAAAGGTGAAAAATAAAAAATAAAAACGGATTTCGCAAATTCAACTGTTTATAATCTTTTCTCTAATTAAAAGCTTCCTGAGACTTATGTCGATCTTTCGCACATGGTTCAATCTCAAAATCACCGGGCTTCGGTAGTTTGGTGCCATCTTATTTTAGTGTTAAAAGTGGTATAGAATGCATTTTTTTTTTCTTCTATAAGTTAGAAATTGTAGGCTTAAAAACTAAATGATCAAAGATGCACAGTATCCTTTTAACATAAAATTATACTTTCAGCCTTTTGACTTTTATAAAATGCACCTAATAAATCATTTCCATATGAAAAAGACAGTATCCATGATAGGTATATCTGCACTGTTAAGTCTATAGTTTAATATACAAAAGTCTATGATGGGGAACAGTTAAAAGTTGAAAAATGATTAGGAAAAATTGTTAGAAAAGAAAATTAAAAAAAAAAAAAGAAAAAATCAGATTACCACCAAATGAAAACATGAATGGCACACTGACATTGCACATCAACAATGTTTAAATTGTTTACATGTTTCTTATTTGGTAAACATTCAACCTCCTGTTTGATAAACATCTTTATCATTAAGATAGAAAGTTAACTAAAACCTTTATTCGATAAGCATTATATATATATTTTTTAAACAAGGTCGAATAAGCACTTAAAATTTGTTGCTGAGATAGAAAGACAATTCATTCTTCTAAGTTCTAACTACTTAGGTTAATAATTTTTCTGATATCACCGAATATGAAATTTGTAGTCCACTATCATTCTTTTCCTATTTTATCTTTTGATCCTTCAGATATCATGATAATCTAGACATCTAGCAAAGAGAATAACTTAAAATGAGCATATCGTTAATCCTGAATATAATATGAATAAAACAACTAATTTAAAATTACCGAAAATGTATGGTTTGTTTTGGGTTCCCTATCATGAGTTTCATGGTTTCGAAAAGAAAAGCAATATCGGATTCTTGCCACATAATTTAGGCTCAACCCTCTACATTCATCGTCTGAAATATAATTTTACCAAATCAGTTATTTATCATTACTTAAAACATGTATTACAAATGATGATTTATTTACTTTAAGATAAAGCTATGCAATAGTGTCAAACTTGTTTTCTCTACTTAAATGGTGATAGATCATATAATTTTATTCCACAAATTAAAACAACTTATCATCTTATCAATAACGCTTAAGATACCTATAAACAAAAGTTTAACGTTAGTTATGATATGTGAATACACAAGTAATCGAAGATAATAAGATATCATAATGAATCGATGAATCCATTCGACAACCAAAAATATCAAACCAATGCCATTTATTCTTTTACATAATCAAAAATGTTTTCGTAAATTCACAAACTTGCTTTATCATGTAAAAAAAAAATAAAAACCAAAATCCTATATCACGCAAGTTACCCTTTCAACCAAACACATTCATTAACACAATTTCAAAAAAAAAAAACAAAAAAAAAACAAAGAGATCGATAGACATTCATTTTTTCTTCAAAAACATGATACTCACACTACTAGTAAAACTACAAACTAAAAAACCATACACAAGAAACACCATTTTTCACACACACACACACCAATATCGATTTCTTCAAAATGCAAAGTGTAATTTCCAAATTTTTTCAACAAGAATCTTGAAAATCACTCAAACTAAAAACCCTTTTAATCTTAGATTAAATAGTATTCAAATTCATAATCAAAATCTAATCTTTTTTTTTTTATATTATTTTTAGATCATGAAAA
>JANDBE010000047.1:7078213-7091395 GCA_024320915.1 Erigeron philadelphicus | reverse complement strand
TCCTTGAAAATGCTAAATAAAGTATGACAGAGAGTCAACTTTATCCAACCTGCTTTGTACTTTATACTAGGATAATACCTATCATCCGAGTAATAGTACATAAAGCAATAAAGGCCTTTTCCTCGTAATTAGTGTAAAGCTTTGTAAGTACTTTACGCTGATGCTCTCCAGTCTTGATCTGTTCAAATGGCCACTGGGCTTCGCTGCCATGGCCAGTTTCTATCTTCCATTTGATGTCTTCGACTTCAATTGGACCGTATTCAGATTGGGTCAGATCTTCAACTGAAGGAAGTCACCAGTTGCATAAACTGTACGATGCAACTTGACTTCACATATTTTTTGACAAATCTTATTGTCTTCAGATGCAACTGGAGACTAGTCAGTTTTATCAAAACTGGACCTAACATTTTTCTAAAGATCCAAAGTTATCTAGTTATTTAAGATTATTTTATTATTATATATTAACTTTAGTTCAACCGTGATGTAAGTCCGATGCCTAGTCTAATTTTAAGTAATTAAAGATTTTTAAAGTTATAGTATGGGTGCAAACTTAAACTTGAAAAAAGTAGTTGTTTTAATATAAAGTTATGAGACAATTTAAGCATAAATTAGAACTAACAAAAAAAAAAAATTGTATGGTTGAATTAAGTGGTTAACACTTTTACTTCTGGAGATAGAAATCACGTGTTCGATTAGCACTTCATGCAAAGATCAGAGACCTATTTATTATTTTGATAGAACCTAAAAACAACCTTTTTATCTTAATATGAATAAGATTATCTACATCTTAAGTTTTTTCATATACCATTTAAAATATTACTCACTTAAAACCCGTAAAATAAGGCATTTATTACTTACTTAATATCTTTTAAAAAGAAGAACTCGGCTGATTCGCTCCAATTCGAGCAATGTTTCAATTAGAAAGGAAATACGAAAGTATAATTTGTTCAGGCTATTCGACCTCTTGACTCGTTTTCAACCTTTTGGAAAGAGCAATTTGTGAATATTTTTAAATATTTGTTACCTTTCCAATATATTCATCAAACAGTTAAAGAAAAAAAAAAATAAAATTCGATCTAGTATGCCTTTTAAAGTCTGTTGACCGCCTTAACACTATGGCAGTTAGGGGCGGTTGCAAATTTTTAATATACAAGTTGTTTTTGTTTGACTTTTAACAAGTAAAACAGAGTCGACCTGTTTTGACACGGTTTGAAATCCGAATCCAAATTACACTTTCCAAGCCCTCTCATAGCTATTCATTCATTCATACATAAATCAACCGGTTAGATTTTTCCGGTTGGACCGATCTTCAAAACACTTGTCGAAACATTAGGCCAAGGATTACGTAACTCATTTAAAGAAGATAGAAAAGAAAACCGAGATTAGAACACAAGTTATTCTGTTAAATTATGAACCGAGTATCACACTAGTCTTTCTTTATACGCCACGCATTCTTGTTATTGCAAATGCGTAAATTACAAGAAATCCCGGTTAATAATTGAACATTTATTATCCACCATCCAAATTATACAAATAAATTAATCAATCCAATTCATATTCATCAAATTCAACAATTATTTACATAAAATGATTTTTGTATACAAAGAATCCTATCCTAAACAAATTTCTAATAATGAATTCCCTAAACTTAAAAACACAAATTCCTAAAACACTCAAAATTTAATTATAGGTATTAAAAATTAAAGACGTAATACATTTTTAATGATTTGTGACTATCTCTAACTTCGGAGAAAGTCTAGACTTCTTGGCCGGGTGCGGGCTCTCAACCTCCTCATCGATAAATCCAGGAAGAAATTCCGGCATCGCTGGGAGGTTGAGGTCAAACCCGCGTTGACTATTAGTAGACCCAACACCTTCTGATGACGTAATACCACTAGCGGCACGGGCTGCACCACCACCAATAACTCCGTCATAGTGACGTCGTTTGTGTCCACCTAAAGCTTGTCCGGACGCAAATGACCGGTGACAAATATTACACTCGTGACTTCTTCCACTAATCACACCATGTGTCCCACTACTTGATGACGTGGTGGTTGTTGGTGCAACCACGTGTTCAGTTTCAGTTCCAGCTTTAAATAAAATTTCGACTTCATCTGGGTTATTTTTTCTATGACTGGCTTTATGGCCACCAAGAGCTTGGTAGGACCCAAAAGCCTTGTCACAGACGCTACACTTATGAACTAAGTGTAGCGGTGGGACAATACTCATAGGTGGTGAGCTAGCCCGTTTCTGTGGGCGTGATAATTCTTCCGTTTTATCACGCCCACCACGGGCTAGTAACAAAAGACAGAAAGCAAGGTACTCTTCTTCCGTTGGTTGTTGATCGACACGTGGCCTTTTTGATCTTTTTCCTTTTGTCCATGATTCTAAATACTTTAGATGGTTACCGGAATCTTGTCGAAACAAAGGTGTAGTTGCCGTTGTTGGAGAATTCAAAGCTTCAACAGCCATTAGATGATAATGGTTTGATCACTAGCAAGTTTGTTTAATATAGAAGAGAAGTTTAGAGAGAAAATTGTAAAGACTTGTATAGAGATATAGAAATATATGATATATTTTTGTGTGAATTGAGTGAAGATAGTGTGGGAGATAAGTGAAGTATATAAGGGAAGAGTTATAGCGGTGGCGGGGTGATAGAAAGGAAGTTGCGTGACAAGTTTGAGGAAAGTAGGCGGATAAAATTAGTTTTACTTATTTATTCTTTTCTTTGAATATATTTGGTGGATGACACATGTTGTATGTGGGTTTTATGTGGAAAGTGTGGCTATTAATTTTTTTACAAAAAGGTGTTTTTTAAGTACATGGTTGTAGTTAATAATTATATTAACAATGGTTAATAATTTTAAGAAATGATCAATTAAGCATGTTGTCAATATAATAATTAGTACTCGTATAATTTTATGTATTACTATAGTTCATTCTTCTAAATAAAAATCCGGTGTGACTTTTAATTAATAATTATATAATATAATTAGTAGGATAAAGATAAGAAGTTAGGGGTTGAATGTTCTTTTAGTATATGATGACAAGTGGTGGTATCATAGTTCAAGTGGAGTTGAGTACGTCAGCCCAAAAAGAATGGACTAGAATCGGCACTGAAGCTTCTCCGTGTTGTCTTACCTTCAATGAAGGTATAATAGCACATATGCAAAATTCTATAGTAAAATTAAAATAATTTTGTGATGTATGGGATTAATTGTGATGCTATCACTGAATTGTATTTTCTGATATATATTTTGCCAATCATATTTCATGTAATATATAGTAAAATGTCGTGATAACTATTTAAAAAGGATATTTGTTATTTCTATGCACAATAATTTATAACACGTTAATCATAATATTTAAAGTTATGGTCAATTAAATTGTTATCTATGATTAAATGAAATTTTTACGAGGTTATTAAGTCTACAAAAATTTAATATATCAATTCTTGGGTGTATTACTAAAAAAAAATTAATTAGTTATATGTAGACCATCATTTTTATAGTTTTGTATTCATTAGTATTATTTTAGCATATATATTCATTTAGTCAATCTTATTTATATTTTAACAAAGCAATGTAGTTTTTTAATTTTTTTTTATAGCTTTTAAATAGCTTCAATGTATATAAGTTTGTAGAAGACCAATTCAAAGAAAGTTCTAAAGCGTGCTGGAAAAGTCTATACTTTAAGGGGATTAAGTGAAGTCTAACAATGAGTTTGACCAGCAAACTCTGCATTGCCAATGAGTTGGTAAGCAAGATTTTATCTAGATGAGTTGAGATTTAAAAAGTAAGTAACATTTGTCAATTTGTGTGTGAATCAATGTATATATATCTTTGATTTTTGTAAATGGGAACTAAAAGTCAACGTCGCTGAAGGTACAGTGGTGGACTTTTATTTTGTTATATGCATATACCGAACCAATTCAAGCATCATCATACAATCATCTTTAGACAGCCAAACCAAATTAGACTACACTCTCCTCACTTCATCTCCCAAATCTTACACTTACTACTACAATGCCACCCTGTATCTCTCCGGCCGGTCGTGCGACATGGTCACCATACTCGGCCCGGCCCTATACTAGCTATACGTAACATTTTTTTGCTCTTCGCGTGCCTCTCATGTCTCGTCTCACCTATCCATTATTCCCACAGTCAGTATAATGTTAACATTATTTTTTAACATGTAATGCTCAAGAAAATAACATTATATTCATCGATCACTTGCCACATTTCGAGACACACATTTTAAGCTCCACGTCCAAAGGCAAAGGACACGTTTAATTACTAACTTGAAAAAACTCACTATTAACAATTATCATTGATGTCAAAAAAAATTTCAAGTATAAGATAAATATGATAACTTTTGCAACTTTTATTTTTTCACACTAAATAAATTATCTAGAAATTGCCGTTCAAAAAAAAAAAAAATTATCTAGAAGGAAATATTATTTTGGATTATTACTTTTAGATCATATCTTTAATTATAGTTTTATGTTTTGTTAATCGGGATGACAATATTTCACGTCATCAATACCTATATTAAAACAAGTTAAGCTCCATCACTTAAATCAAAAGTCAGAATTCATTATTGTGTTTGGCCAAATTAAACTGAAGTTATATATAATGTGAATAAACAATTTTGAAATTTAATATAATTCATTTGACCACACCCAAAATGAGTAACAAACATGTACAAGTATAAGAGAATAATAAGCATTTCGAGGAAGGCAGGATTGTTGGTGGACCTTGACTCAAGACCGGGTCGAAGTCAAATACTTGAAACCGAGTTAGCCGACGCCAGGCCGATAGAGCAAAGCCGGCACCAACTTTCAAGCCATATATGTTTAGATTCATGTATCTAACTAGTTGTTTTTATATTTTGTGGGGTTTGTAAATTGGACCACTCTTTTAAATGTTATTAAATATTTATAGCCTTCACCAAGTTGTAGGTAGTGAGGTATAGTGTCAATTTAGCCGAATGTCTAACACTTCTAAAAGAGAGTAAAAAATTGTATATGTAGAGTGATTCTTTTTCATTTTTCCCCTCGTGCGTTTTGGCATTTTTTTTTAGAGAAAAATAGTCACGATGGTCATTTCATTCATTAATCACTAGCTATATGCCCGCACAATGTAGTAGTATTGTGACGGCAACAACTGGTTTTTGGTAATGACGGTGGTGAGTAGTAAGTTAATAATTTATTTCATTAAAGTTATTTTAGGTATTTGGATAGGATAAGGATTCTCTAAAGTTATGTTAACTTTATAGGTAAAGTTAGACAATCCTTAACCATCAGATCGAAATCAAAGGTTAAGATTTAAAAATCAATTTTGAATCTTGACTTTTGATTTAAATTCAAGGGTTGAGATCCCTTCAACTTTACTTATGAAGTTATTACAACTTTAGAGGATCCTTATCCATTTGGATATTGGTTTTGCATTACTATTTTTTTGTTTTTATTTATTTATTTACTTGTGAGTTGTGAGCCAAATATAAACACTAGGATAAGTATACAAATAAATGTCGATTCAAGAATATAAGCACAATGGTAGATCTAGAAGAAATGGCAAAATAAGGTCATGGCTTACATAGCACGTAAAATATTTGTTAACAAATGTATTTCAAAGTCTTTCAAATTAAAGATAACATTGAATGAATTGAAATTTAAATTTCACATTTAATAAACGTGTGAAATACTTCAGAAGCACACACACGAAAGCCACTTGGTGTGATACTAATTTAATATCCTTTTAGTTATGGTCGTCGACTTGTGGAATTACGTAATATGCTTAATTTTGCTACTGTATGCAACTATGCATATTACAATCGTTATAATCAGAAACTTTGCTTACTAAAAAGTAAAAACTATGCATGGTTCCCCTCTAATTTTGATGTAATTAAGTTTGATCAAACGAAAATGATCCGTATGAAAATAAACTGAAAATCAAGCGAACCATATTTCTGAAGTATATGTATTAACAATCTTAATCTGAAAAATGTGAATATATTAAAATAAACTAAAAAGTAATTAACTGAATTTTTTTTTCTTAATTAATTTCATAAAAGGTTGCAAGTAAGTCATAATTGATACTAAAAAAACGTAAATTTCAAAATTTTAAATTAAATTACATTAATATGAAGTTACCAGCTAACTTTAAAATCAGATAAATTACATATAATAATACTAGTTTTTCTATGTAAAAAAAAACAAAAAATACTAATTTTATAAACATTGTGAAGTTGTGATGATCATCCTTAACCATTATAAAAAAGAGTCATATTTATATCATTGCTTTATATTGATGTATTATATTGTATGATTGATATAGACTGTACAAATATATGATATATATCAGTGGTGGATTATTTATAAAGTGTGATAGATTATCATTTCCCAGTATAAAACGCCGCCACCATTACTAAGTGAGCGTGAGTCATGGAGTGGTGACGATTTGGGATGGAAATTCCGGCCTTGAAGTTATTTATAGTTTTAGAGGTAAAGTTGAGGGCATCTTGATCTCTGGGTAAAAATCAAAGATCAAAATTCAAAAATAATTTTTAAATCTTGACCATTAATTTTAATCTAAAAATTAATTAACAACTTTACCCTTAAAAAATAACTTTAAGGAATCCCCTATCTAGTCGATTAATACAAAATGTTAATGAAAATTTGACATGGAACAATGAAAAAATCAAAAATGAAACTGACCAAATTACCCCCTTAACATACGCATCCAATTCTAGCAGAGTATTAATCTTCTTTCCTTCTCGAGACAAACCCACCTACATCCAATTCAAAGATGCTGAAGAAAACCATTTTCAACGCCATCGACAAAAATTCATCTCTCATTCAGATAAGTAGATATTTATCCAATGGCAATTATGTCATTTCACCAAAACCACTCTACCCCTCCTTTTTCCGTTCCCAAAAACCACCGTCAATCCACTCTCTTTGCTACCATTCTCCCACCACCACCACCGCCCGTACAATCACTAACATGACGTCATCTAGTTCCGATCATGACGTCACCATCATCAAGGATGACCGTATTTCTCGAATCTCGTCTTCAATTCGCGTCATTCCTGACTTCCCTAAACCAGGTACCCTCACACACTAATGCTTCCTTTTACACACACACACACATATATATATATATATACATACTAATTATAATTATTGTTTATGTGTGTATATATATACACATGTATAGGGATAATGTTCCAGGACATAACTACGATGTTGCTTGATCCTGTCGCATTTAAGTCAACGATTGATTTGTTCGTTGAAAGATACAAACACAAAAACATCTCTGTTGTTGCTGGTAAGGCAATACTTACTTTTTCTTTTATGTGAGATTTTTTAAATACTAGCTAGAATTTGAATTTATTTTTTGGTTTTTCATTTGTATAGTGGTTTATTTATATATTTAGTGTTATGCTTTTGTGCTGGGTGATGATCCGTACAGATACTTTTTTTGTCGTACACCACCATATATTCTTTAGGGTGTAGTATTGTACATATTATATGCAGATGTTTGGTGGTGAACGGCTAAAAAAGATGCTGTGCGGATCACCACTCGTTTGTGCTTGTTTTGATAAGTTAAAACCCGTTACTTTTTGTATATGGGAACTAAATTAAAATAGCATATCAAGTTAACTATTTTTTCTTATTTTGAAGAAAAAGAGCAAATCTCATTCGAGATATGATCCATTAGCTTTCTTGAACACCCTATGTAATAAGTTTTCTTTTGATGGCTGTGACAGATGCCTCAATCCTCATTATATGTTGCTTACGCAGGCGTCGAATTATGTGCTGATTTTGGTGACATAATGCACAGGTGTTGAAGCAAGAGGGTTCATATTTGGTCCTCCAATTGCATTGGCTATTGGTGCAAAATTTGTTCCCATGAGAAAACCCAACAAATTACCCGGTACGTCGTTAGATCCTTCGAAGCACCTCAGCGGCTCAACATAAGCATGATAATTAGTTATATATAGTCTATTGGCTTTGTTGTGTAAGCAAAACATTATAGAAACCCCTCATAGATCTGATTAGAGCCTTGGAAGTTGCAAACTTGCAACTGTAATTTTGGATTTTTGCCAATGAACATAAAAATATAGTTAAAAAGAAAGTAGAGCATTTATTTGAATTCTGAAAACAACAAGCGCACTTAATCTACTTTCCTGATATGGGTGGGTTGAAACCGTCTGAGCCTGATCAGATTGACCCACAAACACTTTTTGTCCATTTCAAAAATTTGCTATAATTCTAATCTATAATTTGTAAGTTATACAAAAACAATATTATTTCTATAGTAATCTGAATTTTAATATTTGACCTGTTGCATTTGCCGTTTATCATGACAACCATATACAAACATCATTTCTTTTATTAAGTTTCTTAATTCCTTGTGAATTAAGTTTGTGAAAACAAATGCTAACCGTTGCCTTTGTTTTAGTCTTCTTTTGATGTTGTTGAAGGTTTTCAGATACTGCCTTCTGTTACTCCTCCATGTATGCTGATATGTATATATTATCCGTGGTTAAAGTTTTTGATAAAGCATGATCAACTATAACTTGTTCCATCATAAATCTGTGTTAGACTCTTAATATCAAGGTATCGTAATATGCCATGAGCTTTTATTGTCTTCTCAGGAGCTGTTATATCAGAAGAGTATTCCTTGGAGTATGGAACGGATATAATGGAGATGCATGTTGGAGCTGTAGAGGCTGGAGAACGTGTGCTTGTTATAGATGATTTAATTGCAACTGGCGGTACCTTAGCGGCTGCAATCAAGCTACTTGGTAAGTTTTAGTCTTTGATCAGTGATTTACTTATCTAGCATTTTATAAAAGTTTAGCAGATCCATCGGCTATCAGCCCCTCACCGTTCAGGGTTTAGGCTGTTGACGTCTCATATTCCCATGGTTGAGTTATGACCAGAAATACTGTTGGTCTAGAACTTCTGGAGTTTTTATTACAAATTTGTTCATCTTATGTGATTAAAGAATTCTATTATTTTGAATGACAATCTCTTGAATAAATGATGATTTAAGAACTTTTATGCCCTAAAAGTACAGATTGGGTGATTTCGACCCTTCCAGACCACATTTATCTTGTTTTCATAAGAAATTTTAATAAAAAACGTTAACCTGTCACCGATACAACATAACCTGAAGTGATCTACCGCTAGTTATGACCCAAGAAATTATTAATGTAGGAAAAGTGCATGAACCTGGTCTCAACTCTCAAGCACCCATATAACAATGTCAAGTTTAATATTAATGGGAGGAGATGGAGAAAATTCTTGGGATGACATTTACTTGCTCTCTTGCGAAGAGATTTGAATTAGTTAATTTGATTAAATTGTAGTATATTGTTAATATAACATTTCCGATGCATTGGTTTTATACTGCAGAACGGGTTAGAGCGAATGTAGTCGAGTGTGCTTGTGTCATTGAATTACCTGATCTGAAGGTACAAACTCTTGTCATTTTAATTACGTTTTAAAAGATATTTTCATGTGGCTTCTTACAAGTGCAAGATTCAATTTAAAGTCTGCATAACTCTGATATAGCTCCAAGCAACTTGATACATACGTAGTCTATGCAGTCAATTTCGGTGGTATACCAGTGGTATTTCGATTTTCGGTCATCCACTGGTACGGTCCAGATTTATGTCCAATATTTCGGTACCGAGATTTTCGTTGAAATTTACTGAAGCTCACCGAAATCGGTCATATTTCGGTGGTAAACCAGTTTTTCAGTTTTTAATTTTTTTTTTTTTTTTGTCCAAACTTAAAAACAACACAAGAAACACTAATTTTTGCAAGTGTTAACTCTAATCTGTCAAATGTTGACTCTTTAAAGCTTGACTTTTGATATTTAGATTAAGTATTAACTTAATATAATTGCTATTTGTGTATAATTGCAATTTTTTTGGTATATATATATATAACTATTATATTATTTTGCGCAATATTAAAATTACTGAAATACCACCGAAATCCCACTGAAATAACCGATATTCCATATACTAGTCCTTGACCGAAACACTGAAATTTCGGTCCTTAACTACTTAGCAGTGCCGGCTGAATACATATGGTGGGCTAGGCAGATGCCTAAGGCCCCAAAATCCATTTAGTAAGGCCCCAAAATTTTAATGTAATGATTTTTCCTACATGGACTTACAAAAATAAGAATGATTCGATATTAAAATTAGGGTACCTGTATGAGCCAAAATTGTTATGTAATCTTTTTTTTCTATTGATTTGTGATGTGAGTTTCTATGTACATACATAAAAAATTTTATATGCCTATGTATATCTGTTAGTGATAGGTATTTTAATCTTAGTGATTTGTGATTGGGTTTCAATTGAAGAAGAAGACACATGAATACATCAATAAGAGATTACCTTTAGTTATAAAATACTTATTTACCATCATGTCATGTGGTGGATTAGAATCGTTAACAGAATTTCAAAATTCGTTTCGTGTAGAACTACCAAAATGGCTATTAAACTTTTAAAGAAAGGCCCCCAAAATTAGTCCCGCTTAAAGCCCCGAAAAACCTTGAGCCGGCCCTGCTACTTAGCATGGAGTCATGGCTGTCAATTTCAATAATGGAATATATTGATCTGAATTATAATCGAGTGGTATCTTCGGCGAACCTATGAATGGCTTATGTCTTGTCTCTGAAGTCAACAAAAGTGAATTATAATGCATGCAAAACTTTCTAAAAGAAAAACAGATTGGTTGTTGGCCAACATAACCCAATAAGCTTGCCAGTATCAACCAATACTAAAATTAACTTGCTATGACATGTTAGCCACCATGTCTTATGACCCGTTATCCCGATGGGTCGTTGAAACATAGCTAAAATGGAAAAGGCTCAAATGGGTTGAGGAAGACCACAGCCAACAAAAATTGAGTTTTTATGCATACACAACCTCCTATAAGAAAATCATGGACAGCATAACCCTATAACCTGACCCATTTGAACCAATAATAAAATTAATTAGTTGCGCATCACCTACCCTGTCTTGTGACCTATTACTCACCTCATCTGACCTGTTCGATTTGCCACCTCTATTATGAAATACGACATTACACCTGCAGACCATTTCGTTCGCTATCATTGGTGGATTTTTTAAAACTGCATGTTCGACTGCAAAAGAATACTCACTCTACTACTGTAATAACACTAATATCTGTCAAATTCAGGGCCGGGACCAGTTAGGAGGTAAGCCATTATTTGTGCTCGTAAGCTCAACATGATCTTCTATTCTTTCTCAGAAGCTTCAACTGATATCAGACGGACGATTCTGTGGATGATATCCTTGAGTCGATTGAAATCTTTTTCACAGTTAAGTTTCTCATCAACGAATTTCATTAAACGAGTTTGTTACTTTCTATGATTGGCTATAAACCAACTTTACTATCTTCGCTTGTAAGTTACAAGTTTTTCTTAGACATTGAAGACGGTGTAAGAAAGTCTATCGGGGTATGTATTGGTGGATTTGGATCATTCTGAATTGCAAATTCGTTTTGATGATTTAATATCTCCAACAAATTGTTACATCATTTTCTTTTTCTCATCAAATAAGAAAGTGATGTATCACCTTTCATCTCCTTGTGTCATCACCACCGACTAATATTCACCATTGTTGGCCATGTCCTTGGGTAACAATAAGTTAGTTTTCTTCCGTGTATGTATATTGCTTTAACTGTCTTATTCATAAAACTTAAATCTATGAATCACTCAACTCGTACCATCTAAATCCATTTTGTAAATGCTCCATTGTAGATGTTTATAATTGAATACCTCATTATGGTGTATTTTTTGATATACTATATAGCATGTTAATTATTTGATTTTCATTCGTTCTTGTGACTTCAATCTTAATCTTGTCAACCTTGATTCATATGGCACTATTAGATTATCACTTAGGTGCCCACACTTGTATCCAATACACTGTTAAAGAATTTTACCAAGCCAGTTTTGCCAAACTGGGTTCAAACCGGTTCCCAACAGTGATACCCGAAACGGTTTCAAAACACCAGTTTTTTCAAAACTCGAACCTGTTTTGGTCAGACCCGATTTTGATTGGTTTTGGTTTCGTTCTTTTAAGGTGCTAGTTTCTTCAATGTGTGATTATGTCATACGACTAGACTAGAATGTAAAAAGTGTGTAAGCAATTTGGCATTACAAAGGATCGAATTTTGAATTTGTAAGTATTATTGTTGTGGTCATATTCTAGCCCAAATGAGCATGAGCTGCTGGAGGACTAACAATTGTTGGTGGGTTGAAATTTTAAACTGGCTAAACTATTGGGCTCAGCTTGAAACTTATGCGGAGTAACTAATATAATTAAGATCCTGCTTCCTCTTTCCTATTCAAAATCCTTTGTTACAACACAACTTACAAACGAATAAAACGAACAACTAAAACAAATAAATAGACACGAACAACTAAAACAAATAGAGTTTTTTTTATGTTTATTTTTCTTGATATTGGGAGTTTCTTTTTTTTTTCTCAGATGAAGATGTTTGGCTAAGTTTTCGCGATGAACAATTTTCAATTAACTTTGTTTTAGACCTTTTGATTTCTATGGATTATACTTAATATGATTGATTAAGTATTTGTCTATTTATTATTTTGTATTATCGTTTGACAATTTTTGCAAATCAACAATTTGTATCACGTTCATTTAGTTTATGGATTAAAACGAGCATTTTACTTAACATAGATTGTGCTTAAAACTATTAATTCAAAACTTTGACTCTGCTCAACTAATAGTTCATTCAATTCAAATATTACAATTAAATACGATAATGAAAATATTAATAACTCGTTCGATTACCATCTTCATTCCATATGGTTTGTCCATTACATTCCACCAACCAAATATACCATACAAGGCTACAAGTCAACACATATTGTATAATATTAGTGATATTAAATATTAAATATCATAAGTTTGACTTAAAAAGGAATGAAATCTTTACAACATGAACAAGATCATAAGATGTGTTGGGAAGATGCTTTGTTTGTGATTATAACAACAGTATTTTAGACACCAGATTAATACTAGCTGGTTACCCTGTTACAGTTGTACATTATGCCTTGAATTTTTATAGATATAGTAGGAAAACGTTCTGGGTAACCAAGGGA
>JANDBE010000047.1:7012023-7036254 GCA_024320915.1 Erigeron philadelphicus | reverse complement strand
ATTGGGTATGTATTACCAGTGATTTGGGTAAGAATTGGGTGGAATTGGGTAGTGATGAGTTGAAATGTTTTGATTGGTAGATGAATGAGTAAGTTTGGGTAATAAATTTGTGCTCCCTCCTACCTTAGATAATTCCGAATTGACCCACGTCTTTAATAGATAAAATAGGGGACAAAAAGGTAAGTAACTCCCAATGTCGTTTTTCATGGGGTATAAGGAAAGTTGACAGCCTAACTCCAACCAAAGGTAGAGAGACTGTTTCCAACCTTCAACCTTGTTGGGCATGAGGATCGAACACATCATCTTTGTCTCCAAAGGTAAAAGTCCTAACCACTCCCAATTGGTTTTTAAAAATAACAAATGCAACCTTACTAGATTAATTAGAGATATTTTGTATCTCATTAAGAGATTAGTTACAACAATGTTGTAACTATTTCATAACTGTAAAATTGCAAGTAGTTTTAGAAAAAAAATGATAAATTTTTCTAATTAAATAGCCTAATAATTTTTTATGGTATTTATTAATTTTTTTTATAATTTTTTCTTTGATTTTTTCACGTATTATTATTATAAGATAGGCAACTAGGTGAACAATCATAAAGTAAGTTAATTTCAAATTCTTCTTTAAGATGAGCTTTATATATAAACTAATAAAAAAATTCCTTTTTTTAATATCCATTTGAACCAGTGTTCAATATACTGTAATAAATTGAGCTGTCCCACCTACTGCTAGTCTAACAAAATGGGTGATGATAATTCAAGATTCAATATTCCTAGAGTAAAGCTTGGAAATCAGGGCCTTGAGGTCATATATCAAATCCATTTTTTTTATATAATAATTTTTATCTCATGTTTTTTATAAAGTAGGTTGTGCATTATATCATCCCATTATAACCCAAACCCATGGAAGTTTGCATTATATCGATCGAGTTTAACGACCACGAGAATACTAGTTTTTCTGTTGGGTTTTGATCTTATCATATATTGCATTCATACTCTGTTACTTTTGCAATTGTAGTGGGGTTTTATATTAGGGTTAATGGCTTTAAAATGTATCGAGCTATACACCAATGTCTATGTATATATTCATTAGACAAATGCCTGCGCGATGCGGCGTTGTGGCGGCACCGGCGTTGGCGGTGGCCGTGTGGTTATTAATCTAGAAGTAATTAATACTGTATAAAATGGGTGATGGAGTACATGCTTTATAAAGTATTTTAGATTTAGATAATCGTGTTCATTATGCGCATTTAACTTTCCAATTTTTTAACATTTTATGTACCCGACCAATCAAAAGATACACTCGACGTGGCAAGCAGTATGTGGATGCCACGTATCATTGAGTACATACAATGTTATTTGAAAGTTAAATTACCTACAATGAATTTCTAGGTAATGTATCCATCCTTATTGAATAAACCGCGAAAATGATTATACTTAGTGTTTCGTGGATTTCAATGACCTTATGGCATGGTTACAAACTGGCTTCTTAACATACAAAAAGTTTATATACATGGAAAAGAAATTTCATGAATACAGCGAAAGTTTTTGAAAGTATGTAAAAGATGTTCACTGATATTGCAAAACTTGTGTCAAGTATTCTTGAAGTAGTTCACTAGTGACGGCCGGGGTTCTTAGAAGCTTGAGGTCCTTGTGAAATTTCACTGAATCAAAAGATTGGGTACATAACAAGATCGTAGAACGAATTTGATAAAATACACTTGTATATATAACCAGTAACAACCTAGAATGGGATATGTTCTAGGATGAATCTCATCGTTTTTGTTTGATATGGGAAGGTCAATAACCAGTAACAATCTAGAATGGGATATGTTCTAGGATGAATCTCATCGTTTTTGTTTGATATGGGAAGGTCAAGAACTAAGTTGGAACAACACAATCATCTATATAAATGGAATAGTTCAGGACCTACTAAATTGGTAGTGTGGGTTTCAATTGCATTCGTAATCTCGTTTTGTTGCGCATTGTAGTTTCATTTGACCTTAAGAGTTGATGGTAACCATTTTGAGCATAAAGGTGGAAATGTATATCTTATTTCTGTATGTAGGGACTAGGGAGTACCAGATTCTTTTAACTATCTATGTGTTTTAAGTTGTGTAAGCTGTTAGTAAATTTTGATACTCTGTTCGCTGTAAAAGAGATGGATTTCCAAATTGATGTTTGTTGTTTTTTTTTTTTCTTTTAGTTAATTTATGTTTTATTCAGCCTTGCTCTCTCATAGATATCGACATTTCTTACATCTTTGTGTATACGCTTCATTGTTGTTTAGCAAAGCAGTGAAAAGTCCTTTAGATATCAATACTTTGTGTATGTAGCTAGAACTATGAAGAATTAGCTTTTCGACCTTTGATCTATATTACCTCTTACGGCCTTTTGTTCCCCTGATATTCTTTTGAGGAATTAAAGCGAAAGAATTGATTTTATCTAATATTTATGTCATTATCCCTTGATTTTGTTATAATAAGATAATAAGATGTTTGAGTAGGCGTAGACCTGATTATTTACTGATAAAATGACTAAAATATATTTATTTTGAACAGGCTAGAGATAAGAGATGGTTCATATAATGGAAATAGAAGTCTCACAGTAGAAAAAGTGAAACACTACGTAAATAACCAGTTTGGTCGTACCTGATATGAAACTGTTATCTTAACTGGATTAGATGACCCTTAAATAATCAAATAAATGTAAGCAGTCTGTTTATCGAAATGTTAGAGCGCAAATCTAAACATTCCCTAATCATAAACCTTTGTTTGTCCGAATATTAGTAGTAATTTTCTGATTTATGCTTTGGTTTTATTTTCGGATGCGTAGGTATCAAGATTAGGCTATGGCTGCATGGGGCTTACCGGTGCCTATAATAATCCTCTCCCTGTGGAAGAAGGCATCAAAGTGCTCAAGGAAGTTTACAATAGAGGAATTACATTCTTTGATACTGCTGATATATACGGGGCAGACCATGCTAATGAGATACTCGTAGGAAAGGTATTTGAGTGATTTGTCAAAGGATCTTTTTTACTAAAATGTAACGAAAACACTGACAGTTTAGTCCTGACTACATATTAACTCTGGACATATAGATCTCTTGGAACTCTATTTTGGAAGGCTATCATCAAGCCTTCCTGTATGATGTTTTCTTAATTGAACTTTCAACTGCTAAACTGCTTTGTTTTATGATAATCTGTGGAACTGGAGGGAAATTTACGTAAGTAGTAAAAATTGAATATGTAATAAGATAGTTTGAATCCTATGATATTGAATACAGTTTATAATTAGCACACCCTTGTCGTTTATTATCCTTTCCTTGATCCATCCAGAATTTTCCCCTGGGTTATGTTTGTAAATAAACTGAATATATTCTTTAGTCGCAAACTCGCAACAACAAAAGGTCACTCAACCCATAGTTTGCCTTGTATAGGATGCTTATGCTCTGGTAATATATTCTGTTCGTAAGTCATATGGTTAAAATTTATCCTTTTTTCCTTTTAACATCTTTTAGCATTTTTTGTGCGTTTTATTGATTTAAGTGGAATCGTGCAGGTATTAAAGGAATTACCTAGAGAAAAGATCCAATTGGCCACAAAATTTGGTTTTTTCAAGTTTGACCCCGCCAAGATTACAGTTAAAGGAACTCCTGAATATGCCCGTTCGTGCTGTGAGGGTAGCCTAAAGCGGTTGGGTGTGGACTACATTGATCTCTATTACATACATCGAATTGACACAACTGTTCCCATCGAGGACACTGTAAGGTCACTTTCCTACTTTGTTTATTTGAATTTTCTTATGGGGCACTTGCATAAAAGACTAACCAACTTCGGTCTGATATATGTATGGATAACCTACTTAGTTTAGGTCCAAAACTCCGAAATAACAATCACAGTTTCACAAATTTTGATTAGTTTGCTAGCTTACCACCACGTCATTGCTTTTGAATGGTTACCGGGTCAGATTCTTAGATCAAAACTTCCTAAAATTAGTCTCATTATTTCAAATTTATATAACTTTGATGGTTTTTTGTTGCTGAACAAGTTATTTACGAAAATTAGAAATTGGACAAATTTTGGTATTTATATGCAACCAGTCCCTTGCTTAAATGGTTAAGTTTCTTCATTACTGTAACTTTCCTTAATGAAATGATGATAAGTATTACTTCAAACTAGAATATTGTACCAAATTTCCCATATGGACATAAGAGTTTCTTTTATAAACAGATGGAAGAGCTCAAAAAGATGGTGGGCGAGGGTAAAATAAAGTACATTGGATTATCTGAAGCTAATGCAGACACGATTAGGAGAGCACACGCAGTTCACCCGATTACTGCTTTACAAATAGAATATTCCCTTTGGACTCGGGAGATCGAGGAAGAACTAATTCCACTTTGCAGGTGTATTTCTATCCATGTGTAATCTATTGACATTTTTTTTTATTATGATAAGAGTTAACTGTGTTTGGCATTGTAGTTTTTCTCAAAAGTTTGTTCTTGTTATAAGGGAACTTGGAATAGGCATTGTTCCATATAGTCCCGTGGGCCGTGGATTTTTCGGGGGCAAAGCAGTTAAAGAAAGCCTTCCTGAAAATAGTGTGCTGGTATTTGATCAACTACTCCTCCTCTAGTTCTCTGTATTATACTATTATGTTTCTAGCACCCATTTTAGGGGTGGCAAACAAAACGGGTCTAATTGTTCCAGTTAAAAAGAATAAGTTGTATGGGTCATATCGGTTACAATTTTTGTCCAAACTTTTTACATTAATATACAAACTTAAAATTTCAAGTTTACTGACAAAAGATGTGTCATTTCAAGTAATCGAATGGGTCAGGACTCAGAAGGTTTCATGCATCAAATAAGCGGTACCAAAGATGTCCCTATCATCCAACCAACCATAATTCCTTGGTTCCAGTCCTTATGACGACGTGTGTGAGTATTTTGGGTCCAAGAAAAAGAAAGCAAAACGAACACTTTGGGTGACCCGCGTTGTTTTTTAGCTGATTTTGTTCAACTCATTTGACCCATTAGATATACGATACGACATGACCTGAATTGACTATTTGTGAATAACATCCCCACCTCTAGTTTTGTAATAACAAGCTTCCCCTTCCAGGGATCACATCCTAGGTTTACTGGAGAAAACTTCACCAAGAACAAGATCATTTATGATCGAGTAGAATCATTGGCAGAAAAACATAGATGTTCTCCTATTCAGCTGGCTCTTGCATGGGTTCTCCATCAAGGAAATGATGTGGTACCAATTCCTGGTAAGTTTGACATTGTAAAAGACGTCAAAAAAGATCAAACGTATCAGTTCTTGTCCACAAGGTTATAACTTATAGTATTTATGCTTTTGTATGAGAGAAATATCGAGTTTCTTGTTTGGGCATAGGTACAACCAAAATTAAGAATCTTGATGAGAATATTGGTTCCCTAAAAGTGAAACTGACAAAAGAAGATGTAGAAGAGATTCGTAATGCAGTGCCTGTTGATGAAGTTGCTGGTTGTAAAACTAGTGAAGCTCTTCTACGTGTCTCGTGGAAATTTGCAAACACACCACCAAAGACTAGCAGCTGATCATCTTCATGTAAAGACGTATGCTGTTCTCGGTTGTGTTTTTATGAGGATTCTGAGTTTTTACAGCATAGACTGATTTGATTCAAGTGTATCCTAAATTGTGGAATATGGTCATTTATGTCCAAGAACATTCCTCAGTCTGGAATTTATTGAAATGTGAACTGTTTATTGTTTTCTCATTTTCGTGTAAACTATGACTATGATTGTGTAACTTGAGGTTAGTTATAATGGGATGCAACAATGTTGGTGGTATATGGCAAGTTGGAGCAGCTCTTGAGGAACAAGAAATGAGCTTAGTTTGATAAGCTGGTTATACACAAACCAAATCAGTGTCTACTGATCAACATGACTAATTTCGCTCAGGTTTTTATTCAAGATTTTTTAAAAACCAATTCTCGATAAGGTTGACATTCCAAGACCGCCCTCTAAAACCGTGACAGTAGTGTTTATTTTATTCACACTTTGTATATTGCTAACTAGAATAAGTCCAGGTATGTTGTTGGTTAACGCTTATTTGGTTTGGAATTTGAATTCCGTGTTAAGAATTGAATCCTCAGCCTAATTAAACCCAGGTGTTATTAGGAAAGAAGATGGACAACAACAGGAAATCTAGTAAGAAAGGCAAGGGTTCTCAACCACATATTCTTCCTTAACTTCCACACGGTAGTTTAGGGACGTGACCGGTCAAAGTCCGGCCCGACCCCCGATGACTCGCGAGAGCATGAAAAATGGAACTGTGACCCGCCCCGTGAAGGTCTGGGTTGGTTTGGGTCGGATTCGGGCGGGTCACGGGCTTCATTCATATTTTTTCGGTTTTTGGCTTCACCCGACCCGACTCGTCCACCCCTTACCCATGAATGCACTAAAAACGTGACCCGTGACCAAGCCCGTTAAGGCTTCGGGCGGGTCGGTTCCGGGCGAATCTGGATCGGAAGCGGGTTTCAAGTTCTTTTGTTTATCCCTACAGTAGTTTGCATGACCACGTTAAAACCAATTTTTTTGCTAACGCTTGAGAGGTTTCTGTTGCCAGTCTGCTTCGAATCAATACCAATAATGGACATAGTATATTAGTGTCGAGCTTCCACCATCATCTTCCAATTGATCACAACCGTGACCCAAGGGTCAATTTTATGAAGATGTGTTTTGAACACTTTTAAAAACTTAATTTATTATTTATAACAATCCATCAAATTTGGTACGTGAAGATTTGATATGTGAGGGAAGTTCCACGGCTAACAACAACCAATCACCAGATGTCACATCTCTAAGTGGGAGTCAGTACCACTTTCTAATACCGAAATCTGGACGGTTTCAGAACAAGATCGGATTTGAGACTTTTGGCTCATCTCTAATACAAGGCACATCACACATACAGTAAAACCTTTATAAATTAATAATGTTGCGACCAACACATTTTATCAATTTAGCGAGATACTCGTATTATTATATCAATCAATTAATAATTTATTAATCTAAAGAGGTTTTATGAAGTAATTAAAGTTTTAAGAAGAATGAGACCTTGATTACCGGTATGCATTATCAACACAAAATAGATGTGAATCACTTGCTAGATTATACTAGTGAAGATAATAAATGTTATGAGGTTTAAAACATAGAAGGAATTGTGACGGATACCATTCAAAATTCGATTGATGACGAAGTTGAGGATGTTTTAACGATAGATTTATTCCCAAGTTATTGTTGCAATAAAAGTAAACAATGTGCAAACTCTTACACTACATTCTTAAGTTTGATGAGATTTATAAATAAAGAAAATATAAATTTAAAGATCTAAAAAAAATTGGTTAAATATTAATTTTTACTAAAATATGAAATATTTTAATAATTGTTAATTTATAGTTTTGTTGAATCTAATATAAATACATTGTGATTTTTATCGATTGAGGTCTAGTTTATTATTAGTTTCAATTTGAGACTGAGAAAATTATTATTTTTATCGAGATTATTAATTTATAAGTATAAATTTATAAATGTAGTTTTTTTTAAGTAATTTGTAATAGTTTAAAATCAAACAAATAACATAATTTCAAACTTGAAGGGGCTAAATGTTAAAAAGGTAAACAAGCAACCCCCTCTTTTCCACTTCTATTCTGAGTACATACCTTCCAAAATCAAAAATCACTCACCACCATGGCTTCTACAACGGAGCAACCACCGAAAAAGCGCCGGCCGTCACAAACCCCACCACCACCCTCACCACCAAAATCACCACCACCTTCGCCACCACCACCACCACCGGGAACTCAAACACCCACCAATACACCAACCCCAGAAGCCCTAAACCTAACACCTGATGAAATATCACAAAAAAGAAGAAATCAAGAAGAAATTAGAAATTTTTATGAATCTTTTAAACAACTTAAATATTGCGTTTCAAGAAAAAAAGATTTTAATCATGTTTTGCCTGAACTTGAACAAGCTTATTTGTCCCTCATTACTGCTTCTAGAGGTATATATTATTATTATTCATATATATATATATATATGTGTGTGTGTGTCCCTGTATATTTCGTAGCAAGATTGTTTTAATTATTAGTATAGCTTTTTATATAAGGGTTATAAGTGCTTGAAAAGGTATCCAGCGATAACACGTAATTTGTAGTATGTGTAAATCGTTCGGGTTACTTGGGGAAGGCGAGATGCCAATGGTCTAACTAGGGTATTTAGTGGATATTTCCGAACCCTTTTCACGGCCACCCTCAAGATGTTTATTTAAGGAGGTTCGAAGTTGTGATATCTTGTGAGGACACTAGGACGCCTGATCACTAAGCTACCGATGGTATATTTGTATGTATCAAATGTTATTATTTATTTCAGTTATGTGTATTTGACTTAAAAATATTGATATGTATTAGTTTTTTTTTTTGGCTGACTTTGGTACTTTGAGGATAACAAGTGCCACGCCGTTAAAACTTAAAAGCACCACCTGTTACATACAATAGCAACATTTGAAATTTGGAAATACATATTAGGTTGTTGCAAGTCCGATTGGCTTTAAACTAAAGTTGAATACATTTACGAACACTTACCCCTTTCTCTAATAATAATGTCATTTGTTACTGTCTCACTTAAGATATAAATGACTTGTAAAAGTTGCAATAGCGGAGATTGGATAAGGTTAAGTTTGGAAAATTAGTGATTAGCATAGCAACCTTTATAGATTTAGAAGTGGACAGTAATTTGGGGATAGAATGAGAATCCGTTTATACTGATAGGGCTTTGAAGTTATTATAGCTATTATTACTGTGCAATATATGTGTAACCTTTTGTTTATCTGATATTCATGTGTAGAGTCTATGCTGAAATGCTGATAAGTTTCTATTTTTCTTAAATACATGCAATTCTTGTGAGCTTTGAAGCTTCATAAATTAATAGTCTGTTATCGTTGAGGATAGGAAACGTCATTATATAGGCATTAAAATGTATGGAGTAATGTCATAAGAAAGGTAAACCGATACGAGTCCTGTCATGTCAAGTCTATTTGAGTCTTCCATAGGGGTGTACATTTGTGGACATGCTGAATACATGGAGCAGTTGAAGTACTTTTTATATGATCTCCAATATGACAGTCAAACCTGATGCTCTTGGTACTGTCATTGAAAACATTATTCCTGGCTATATGAATGGTATACTGATTATCACTAGGTAATTCCTTTTTTCGGTTTAGAGCCTGAGTTGGATTGTCCACCTCATTTTAGTTGAGACATTTGTCATAGCAATCTACTTCTTTGTTTTAGGTTTCAACCCTATGTGCTACTTATCAGTTATAACTTTTCATAAGATAGGACCGTTGCCCATGGCAATGAAGCTGTGATGAAAATGATGAATTTTCCACTTTAAATCCGAGACTCTTTTGACCTTGCCTGAATTCTTAGCAAAGACAGCCCCACTGGGTCGTGTATTGCTTACACAGTAAAGTTTTGCTACCTTGCTTTATATATTGACCCGCTACTTTATTTTTGCATATTTTCTCTCTCTATATTTTGACATACTGTTGCTATGCATATTCACTTCTTTGGGAGCGGACAGTGCCTTTGATATCTATTTTAGTGGCGTTGTTAGTCTTTTGAAATAAAGTTTGGTTCTTGCCAGCTTCTTACCGCGCATCTTTCTGAACACTCGGTCGACATAATGTTGCTAGGTATGAAGTGTTTTGTAATATATGATTTTTTTATTCTTATTCTCTAAATATTTTTTGTGTAGGTTGTGCTAGTGTTCAACGTCTTGTAGCACTGTTTGTCCCGAAATATGCTTCACATTGTCCAACAGCTCTTGAAGCAGCAGCAAAAGTTTGTATCAATATACATAACTGGAGCATGACAATTGTAAACAAAGGCGAAGATGATGCTGAAAATTTTGCATTTGGAACGGCTAAAATCTGTATATTTGGTCTAGCTACCATCTGTGAGGCTGCTTCATTACAGACACCATCGTCGTCTGTTATCCAAGGCATATGTTCGGAGGTATTTTTGAACGTAATGAACTTCTTCATGTCTTCCTTGGAGGGTAAAGAAATCTTCCAGGTTGTAAGTAAGGATGTTATGAAAATATATGATTGCCCAAACACCTTCAATGAGCTCAAAGAGAAGTTTTCTGATGAGGATGAAGCCCCAGCTGTAAAATTATCAAAATGTCGTGCATTATGTCTTCTCTGGATTTTCTTTAGGTGCCCTAAAAGTACACTTGAAGCTTGCTTTGAACTCTGCAGTTCCAGTTCACCAGATGCTGGGTCTAATGTAGGACAACATTTTCTTAATCAGGTGACAGCTAGACTTGATACCTGTGAGGGGCAAGTTACAATAGACAACTCTTTTTCTGAAGACGTGTCTCACTGGTCTAAAAGCTGCTTATTGGATCTGGTAAGAACTTGTGCAACCATAGCAACAGTTGTGGAACATGTTAATATATCAAAGATATCAAAAAAGGTGGGCCATGTGGGTTTGGTAACGGATTCTTTTTGCTATAGGTTGAAACCGAGGTCTGCCTGAAGTTTAAATAAAAAAGTGTGTCAAATATGACTGAAAAGTTTCATTATCTCAAAATAAAAACTAATACTTTGAATACAACGATTTGGGGGCTATATATGCATCAAAATAGACTGTCACTTTGGTGACAGTGGCCCATTGTCGTGTTCCCTTTTTTAGCTAAGTTTATTATTTGCTTGTTTGACCTCCTGCAGATAAATTGTAAAATTGGCACATTCACAAGTAATTCTGTCAAACTTGCGAACTTTAAAATGTACAATGGCTACACACCTTACCTTGTTTTTTGTCACTCGGACAACATCTCTCTCTCTCTCTCTACGTCTATCTTTCTCTTTCTATATGTATAATTACTATTTTACCTTTTCACCTAAATACTACACTAAAAAATTTGGTTTCCCCCACTTCTATTTTGATTTCCCTCCCATATTATCATCCCATGGGACTTAATTTGTTTTCCCATTACTATAAATTTATCAATAACGTGAATCATCATCAAGCCGATCCACAATGGCTGGAGTTAAAGGTTCTTCGATGACATGTTCGGGGTGGTCGCATTGCGTGATTCCCTTCGAGTGTTTATGTGTGTGTGTATATATATATATATATATATTGAGTTAAGTGAATTATCGGAAACCTTTTGAATATAACTCTTCCAAATAGAAAGTTATTGACTATTGGGGATCAAATCTTTTGAACGTACTGCGGATCAAATCTTTTATTATTGCCTCAAGTGATTTATTGACTATTTGGTTGTTAATTTGATTTCCTTCCGGCTACTATGTTCAACCTTGTATTTGTCACTGAGACAACATATATATATCCAGTAAGTTTGAATTACAGGATACCTTTTTTAATATAAACTCTTTTCTTTAACCAAAGTTATAAATTTAATAACTTGACTAATTAATATGTTTATAGCATACTGGACGAATGCTCGCGCGATGCGGCGGTGATGGTGGTAGCGTCATTGTGATGGTGGCGGCAACGGTTAGCGGTGGTGACGATGACGCGAGTAGTGTAGGTTATTGATGTAAAAGCGGTGTAGTTATTTAGGAATTAAGGGATATATATATGTTATAAATTAATTTATTAAGGTTATATTGCGTTTTAAATAGACTCATAGATAGTATTAGTTATCTATACTTCTCTACTACCTTATAAACTATTTACTCTTTCCAAATTTCTCAAAAAAGAATTTGATAAACCCAAACTACCCTCTCTTTTATTCATTAATTTAATTATCTCTACCTAATATACCTATAATAAGCTTAATGAAATTATTTGCGACATACAATCTTCAACTATTAAAATTACACTACCCCTTTACATCAATTACTTTTACATGCATAATCACACCGCCGTCGCTGCTGCCGCTATCGCCGCCACCACCGCCGCCACCACCACCGGTCGCCACCGCCACACCGCAGTATTGCGTGGGCACGTGTCTAGTACTAGTAAGGGCATTTGGGGTATTTCAGAGATAGAAAGTTGAAATGGAGGAAGATGAGTTTGCTTTATAAGGAGTATTGATTATGGATCATATCTCCTATTATTGCTACAAGTGACATTCTGACTATCTTGGTTGTCCATCTGAATTCTTACTGGCTACCGTGTTCAACCTTCTGAGCAGGTTCTTAATAAAGACCCGTCTTTGAGACAGTGGATATTCTTGACTGTTAGAAGTATTAGTAAATCAGCGTCACCTAACGTTATGTCTGCTATCTCCGCTGCTTTCAATAGAATATTTAGTTCATTCACAGAACAGGTCAGGGCACTGGACAAGCAAGTTGACAACAACATGAATGATTCCAGTACCTCAAAAATACAAAGGCAGTTTTCAGTTCCTAGAACCCCCAGTGATGCTATTGACCAACTCAATGTTCTGCAGTTGGAACGAGACATCCGTTCCAACACAAGTCCTAATAACAGCGGAGGCCCACAATCTATGGACTTGGATTCTGTCGATCACAGAGACTTGTCTCGTGCCAGCTCATCAACGCCCAATATAGTTCGTGCCAGCTCATCAACTCCCAACAAGGAGAGCCATGCTTCAAGACTGGGAAATGGTGTACCTGCCTTGAACGTCTCTATTGGAGGCGTTAAAAGTAATTTTGAATCACCTAAGCATCACTTTCCATTTTGGCACTCTGATGGGGATCGAGCTGCCATGGATGTTTTTTCAGCTTCAAGACATCTTTGGGTGGGCTCATTGGGTCCCGAGGCATCTGAGCATCTTGTAAGGTTCCAGTTCGAACGATTTGGTCCTATCAATAAGTTTTTGTACCTTTCTATCAAAGGGTTTGCGGTAATCGAGTACAAGCATATTATGGACTCAATAAAGGCCAGAGAAGTTATGAGGGGGCATTCTCCATGGGGTGCTTGTCTCATCATAAAATTCTTAGATACAGGGCTAGGCACACGAGGTGATATAAACGGTGTAGCTGTGGGCACGTGCTGCGATGTGTATGTTGGAAATATTCGTAGCCAATCAGATAAGGATGAGATATTGTATGAATCAAGACAAGTTATTTTTAAGGGCCCACTTGCAGTTAGTGATCTTGTCAGTGAAGGTGCGGTATTGATGGAATTTGGGAATCCTGAAGAAGCTGCTACAGTAATGGCACATCTTAGACAGCGTCGCAAGGAAAAAAGAGATTTTTTTCAGTCGCCAGCTGTTGGTCATTTGCATGTTGACTCAAGAAACAACAATCTTGGAAATGGAATTGCTAGTTCACCTCATTCACAAACCGTGGTTGGATACAGGTATGAGATTGTTTTGTACTCTTGAATATATATACTATCAAAGCATGCTTAAAAATGATCAACCTTTTGATTAGCTAATAATATCTTGATTGAGAAGCGTAACTTTCTATTGGAGAATGATACTATTTTTTTTCTTTCTACTCACATGAATCTTAGTTTATATTTCCATCTGTTTCATTTATTTATTTTACCTATTGATTTCGTATTTAATATATATTAACCTTTGGGTTCTGTATATATGTTAATCGTTCTGAAGGACCATGTATCAACTGAACACTACTTACGTAATAACTTAAATACTTAATTAAACTTGAATAGATTTATAGCGATCACAAAACGTCTACTAATATATTTACTACAGGTTATTACCTCTATCTTTTGATAACTATATCGTGAGATATTTATGCTGTATGTTTGCGCAGCCAATATGGAAATCCTAACACCATGGAGCTGACTTCTCCAAGAGTTAATATTGTTAATCAAGGAGCAACAATGCAAAGTGGATATCCATTCCAAGCAGGTTTTAATCAATAACTGAGAAATCACATATATATATATATATTTTTAAATAAGGCTTGTTCTCACGATTTACTTGTTTTTTTGCTATGAACTCCTAGGTGGTCATATAGCATCGGGGGCTCCTGAACAGAATTGGACTTACAGCAATCCAGAAAGTGTACCACATTCCACACCAATGCATGGGCATAATTATGCACCATCACAGCCAATCCAACCATTTCCTTACATGAGACCTATGTATTATCCTCCAAATAGTTCATGGGATGCTCATGGAATGGATCATCATATGCCTTTAAATCCTCATAATCATGCGGTAGCGCCTCCTTTCTTACCCGCTTCAGTGACCCCACTTGCTCAGATACAAGCGAACCCAATGCCACATCATGATCCGATGTTTTACGTGCCACCTCAGCCTCACATCGCACCTCCAGTACCACCTCAGCTAAATATGCCGCCTCAATTACCTTCTCATTCAGGCTTGCCACCTCCATCATCTTTTCATCCCGAATTGCCTCCACCATTGCCGCCCTCTCCTCCTCCTCCTATGCTTGAGTCTCAGCCACCTCCTCCACCACCACCTTTGGAATCTTCAATTGTGGGAGGTGGCGCACAATGGCAGGGCACTTTAAGTAAAAGCGGGGTTCACTATTCCACAATACATGCACGTAGACTGCAGTCAGAGGCCTGCAACTATATGGATAATAATATCTCAGAGCCTGCAGAGTACTGATTTTTATTATGTATTATTGGATATCTTTTGGCATTTATTAGTGGTACTAGTTTTTGATGATTTGGGTTTCTGGTTTTGCAGATGGCCTGCGAAACTGGATATAACAAAGAGGACTGATTTTAAACATGTGATGTCTACATTTTCTGGCACCCCATCACATAAAGTAAGTTTCTGAGTACACTTCAAAACTGTCTTCTCTTTCTTCTCTTAGTTCTCTAAGTTACACTCTTGTCTTAACTAATATTTGCTTCTTTTACTATCATTCAATGCTTATATTTTGACCACAACATTTGATTGACATTTTTACTGTTATGTGAAACCTCGGTGTATATCTGACTTTCTATTGGTTAGAGTGGAGCAAAGGATCCCTGGGTTGCCTACTGGAAAATGGAACAATTATAAATTTATTTGACAGATAGATGTTTTTCAAACGTGGTTATGAATCATTTATAGTCTTTAAAAGTGTCAACTTAGTTGTTTTGTTTGGGCTGAGAGGTCTATCAAAATCTGAAAGTTTGGATTTCCTCTTTTATATTTTCTATTACGACTCCGTTACTTGATTAGTTTATGTATTTTCTTGTTATCATGAATATTACTTTTGAGACGTGTTACATTGTACGTGCTCTTAGATAGATCTTGTTACATTTAGTTGGGTGCTGAAATTTCTTATGTGGTAGAACTAATTATTTCCTTAGAACGTAGTTGAAGTAATATGTTTTTATGATTAGGATATATGGTTAGGCTATATGTATGAATAGAGAGGAGAGAATGATTGAAATCTTTAAGTTAGTTTTCCAAGCTAAAGTATAAGTAGCCACATATAAAAACGTTTACTCAACCTTGTAAGCTACATATAAAGATGTTGTTTGCCATCTTGTTCTTTAAACAATCGTGTTGTAGATACTCATTTACAGTTTTCCATGGAAATAAGTAATATCAGTGGAATAAGCAAGGAAAATATGTGTTACCATTTAACCGTAGCTGTAAGGCTTACATGAGTCACGAGCTATCTCTTACGAGTGAAGCTAGTTTACACTAAAAAAGAGACAACTTCGCATTATTATTATCAAATACATTTGACAAATTGTGGCCAACTCATCTGATCTGACATGCAACTGGAACGAGTCACTCTGCCATGGTTTGGATGCCCTTAACTATCGTTGCTTAATTTTCTAGTAGTTACCATCAAGAAAAATTGTCCCTGTAAGTGTATAGAAGCAGGCTGTTTCTATAGATAATGAGTTCTGAAATGGAGAATGGCACGGAGGGAGGGCTTTTAGAATCGGAATTACTTCCAACATGGGAATGGTAAACCGTATAACTCCACAACTAAGAAGAGATAATTTGGAATTTGAACATGCAACCTTTACTTTATGCTACATGTCTGTTACGTTCCCACATCAGCCAAGTATTGCTTATGACTTGATGCGAACCTATCATGGGATGGGACCATATAAATTGGTATCAGAGTTAACTCAACCCTTAAAGGTTCCAACGCTCGGAGTGTTGGCCTGGACCCAAAAAAGAAGGGTGACAACCAACATAAGCCGTGACGGATAAGCTTTGAGTGGTGGCTCATAGAGTGCTGGCTAAGGGCAAAAAAGGGTGTCAAGCGTGACCAATATAGTAAGAGAAAAAATTTCTTTGTTTGTGTTTGGATGCAAGTAGTGGGCAAAAGCCTACTCACACACATGTTAAGTCGTATTCATTAGAGAAACGGAGTTTCTTTGTCAGAAGCACAATCTATTTGGCGATGTAGAGATTGACGAAGAGACTTTATAAAAAATAGCTCATGAAGCTCTATAAACATCTACATGTTGCAAGTGATATGTTAATCTTAAGTTGGACTCCCCTTGAAGCCGATTGCATTCATTGTGTAGTCAAAGTGTTGCATTATATATTTCTCTTAAGTAACTTGCAAGAGAAATAAATTATTTGTCTATGTGTTGGGATGTAAGTCGCAGGCAAATCCCAACTTACATATATGATAACTCGTATTCACTAGAGAGACGGGGTGTTAGGGGCAAAATATATATGCCGATGCAGAGATCTAAGAGGAGGCTTTATAGCAATAGCCCATGAAGCTCTATATACATTAAGTGATATGTTAATCTTCAAATGGATTCACTTGGAAGCCTAGTTAATTCAGTTTCTATCTATCTTGTACAATGGTACTTAGATGCGACTCTTCTTCATATTGATGAATAGTATGAGTGTATGGCTACTGCCTACTGTCGAGCATAAATGATTTGTAATTCATTGCAGAAAGTCACGGTTTAGATTTTCTTGAATATAGGAAATAAGAAATATGGATGGAAGGATACTTCATGGAGTTTAGACCCAAGATAAAAAGCTGAAGAAACCTTAATTAGAGCTAGATCCTTATAGGAGTTAAGTAAGTAGTTACTTGATTATGGAGAGAGCACTAACCAAGATGTAGTTATAAAGACCCTAGGCTTTTGGCACCACATTTATGACTTAAGATGGGAAATTATTGAATGCTCATCTAAATAAATTAGTTGACTAAATTAACCTACAATGAAGATCAATGATTAATTAGTTGTGAAAACAAATCTCACATAATAAAATTTAGCTCATAATATCATATTAGGACCCCTTCATACTAAGTAAAAGAATGAAACTTCTAGTAGTGATGGGAAAGTAATTTCTAAGTTGTATTATCTAAATCTTGTAGAATCGTCAGTATAAGGAATGTTTTTATATGTTTGATTATACAAGTGACCTTAAATTACCTCATAGATAATTCCAAAAGGGATTAGTACCTCAGGATGTAAACAACTTTACATGAATTGTGCATTGTATGCATTCGACCAATAAAAAACTTACAAGTGGCATCTTATATGATTACCACATATACCCGGATACATACAATGCACAAGATTTGAAAGTTTATAACGTACAACGAGATTGAAGTTTGATACACACTATGACAATTCGTGTAAAGTTGTTTACATTCTAAAATACTTATCCCATTCCAAAAATCATGAAAATATGTATAAATACGAAATTATTCCATAAGTTACTTAGCTTTTGGACAAGTCTTTATTTTATCATAGCCCAAATCTTGCAAGAAAACAAATTCAGCTAAGTTTGGCGTCATTTGATTGTCAAATCTGTTGCTTTTGGGCTTGGTCCAAAAGTGAAACATATTAATTTTGTTGGCCCTGGAGCTTTCTTCTGTGTACGGTATGTTTCTTCTTTGGCCCCATGACCCCATCATTTTATGTCGAATAACCTAGAGCTTTTTGGATCTTGTTCCAACAATGTTGTGAGCTGGATCTTTTGAATATGGAGTTTGTCCTTCCATTTTTTGAATTCTTGCATTGAAGGCTGGCACTCTACGCCTTGAACTTTTTGGCTTTTGGACTATCTTCTTGAGTTCTTGACTGTAGTTAGTGTTCATTAGGTGGTTTCTATCAGTATGAATCATTTGAAAGTGCATTCTATGTGTGATCATCTTTAATGATTTGCTGGTTAGACATGTTGAAGTGCTTTTTGCGTAATTACCAAACATGGAAGATTTTTATTTCCAGTGGGACTAAAGTTACTAGCTTTATTTAGTGAATTTTGTGATCTTAGTTACCACATTGGCCCCAAGTTGGGACCATTAATGATTGTACTTTTATCAGGTTTTAAGCGATTGAGCAATAACTTATGGCTTATCTCTGGGTATTAGGATAAATTGATTGGCGAGCAGCTTGACACGCTGATTATACCAGTTCTTGTTTCATAGATTGGCTATGGTACCAAAAAAGAGAACATTAGACAGGCAGGTAATAGATAAGCAGAATAACAGTAGACTGACCAAAAGAAAAATCTGGTGTAACTAACAAAGACACGTCTGTGACCCTTGCTGTTGTAGCCTTCTTTTTCTAAAGAGAAATAGCATTAATCTAAATAACACATAGGAGTATCGCAGGATTTTCCGTTTTATTTGGCTGTTAGGCTCCGGTACCAAAAGGGATTATTAGACTAGAGGGTAATAGTTGAGCAGTATAACAGTAACACTGATGAAAAGTTAGATCTCGTGTACTAACAAAGTCACATCTGTAGCACTTGGTGTCGTATTTGATTGCGAAAATACATTAATCGAAATAACAAAATGGAGTCTCGCAGGATTTGCCGTTGTATGTGGCTAAGCAGCCTTTAGTTTGCAATTTGAATAATATAGATTGGTCTATATATTTTAAATTTACACAAGAATTCTTACCTTACTTTGCTTTCTGTTGATCTCTAACATATAGAAATGTTTTTGTATTCTATGTTAATTATTCATCACCGAGGAAGTAATGCATGGCTAATCGACTGGACGAACTTGTGATTTAATTAGGAATGTATTGTCTCATAGTTCACCAGAATAGCTGTTTCAGTTTTTTTCTTTATCTTTCAAAATTACTTTATCTAATAATGTCTTTATAGAAAATGTCCTTCGAAGGGTTGAAATATGCTTGATTTGATTTATGAAACGAAAACTGTTGTCCCATCAGTAATACTTGGTAGTTAAACATAAGGCTATCACAGAGTGGATGCTAGAGAAAATTCCTGATCTGTCTCGTCTAAAAATTTTGATTAACTGATCTTTGTTGAATGTTTCAAGTCACTTAAATATAACTGCATGTGATGGTCATAATATTGTTGTACGTGTAGAACACTAGAACTTCTCATGTATGTTACACATGGTGATTTCTTTGGTTAAAGTTTCAAGCCTTTTAAATATAACTGCATGTGGTGTTTATAATATCGTTGTACGTGTAGAACTTCCTATGTAAGGTACCCATGGTGATTTCACTGTTAATATACGAAAGAGTTGGATTTTTGGCTTTTTCAGATTTTTCAAAATATTTATGTCTTTGCATTGTTGGGTGTGTTACAGAAGGAGGTGTGTCAGCTGCTCCCTACTTCTCCGGGTGACCATAAAGGCGTAAGTTATCTTGTCCATTTTATGCTCTTATGTTTATTTATATTAAAGTAATGCAATCTTTGACAATGATCCTCACAAAAGTTTCACATGCATGAATTTGTATATTTTGGCTTATCAATATTTGAAACAAAGCTTAAATTATATATAGGTTTGATGATGTTGGATAAATAAAAAGGAATGGCAATAGGAGTTTGTTGAGGGGAATACTGTCTCCATACCCAAACCTGAACACAAAGATATTGCCCAAACGCACCTCATTTTCTCAGTTACCCCATTAGTGCCATTGTCTTGCCTTAAACCCGATTGTTCCCGTTACCTGTCACTATTATATTAAATATAGGTTTTAATATTGATAAACTTAAAACACGATAATATGTATGTAGTATATCCTTTTTATCTTTAAATTGCCAAACTAATCATTATGGAACTACTATGCTCAGTTCAGCAAAAGGTGTACCATAAATCATTGAGGGAAAAAAAAGCTAAACATATATGATCATTAAATTTTTGTAGGTCACAAATAAGCAGTGTTTGAGATACATTGAATCATACTATGAAAATATCAAAAACAACATGATGTCTTAATGGTTCACATTTGGCTTGTGATAATACAAGAAAACCAAATATGAATCAATGTATGTATCATTATAAATAGTTGTTAATATTAATATTATTAGATTTGGCGGGTCAGGTCAGGATGACGTGCCCAGTACTCGCAACTTAACCGATTAAAATCCCTGTTTGGTGTCCCGAAACCCGCCACATACCTGCTAAGCCATAGATTTTCGGATTTGTGAATAGGGTTCGGGCTTTTTAGTCATCCATCACTGTGTAGATTAATTCTGTTGCAAGACTTCTCAACTATTCGTTATAGTTGGTTCCCCCCGATTTTGTATGATTTTATAAGTAATGGACTTTTATTGTTTTTTCTTTCATGAAGTGTTAGAATCAAACGATTAAGAAAATACTTATTGTTTGAACTTACAATTTGCATTCATTCTTATTATCAGAAGAGTTTTACTCTATTTTTGCATGAACGAGCTAGTAAAAACAAACTAGTAGTCCAGGTTAACATAGTTGCAACGGCTATAGTAAAGTTGATGTTATAGTGTTTTTTAGCTAGTATCAGTCCTTGAAGAGTTTAGAAATGTATCTTGCGTCTAACATCTGATAATAGAGAATGCATAAAAAGGATAATATTTTTAAGAGGAGGATGGTGTATCGAATTTGTTCAAAGTGACGATACAAACTATCGAATTTGTTCAAAGTGACGATACAAACTATATCTGTTGCACGCAACATTTATTTTCCATGTCAGCATCTTAAGGTAACTATTATTTGCAGTTTCAAGATTTTATATCCTACTTAAAGCAGCGAGAGTGTGCCGGAGTGATAAAGATTCCAGCTACAAAAACGACATGGGCAAGACTCTTGTTCATTCTCCCCTACTCCAATGAAACATGTTCACTTCTTTCTGTCGCTCCTGATACTGTAGACTGTTTGATTGGTCTTGTTTTACCTAAAGAAACAAATTTTGAATGGGTATGAATCCCGTTTTCTTAAAGGAGAAAAAGGAAGTTTGTGAATTCTTAGATCTGAAGATTGTGCTTCGAGCAAAATAGTAATTACAACTGTATGGATGTGTTATCCTGTTGTAAATAAGAACTTTGTAAAAGAGGAGATTTTTAGTATAGTTTGATGTTAAAAGTAGGTAGTTAAGTTTTCTTTTTCATTTTCCGAATATCTGCCAGTTCTTAATATGTTGTATATATTGGTTAAAAGATACTTTTTTGTTCTTCTTTACACTTTTTTTCATCTTCTATACAAGTTTTGGATACGACTCGAGTTCTGTTTCCTTTGTGCTTCAGTATTTGGTACCCATATTTAGTAAATAACTTAATTATTTTTGCATATGAGCTTTTCAAGATTGTCTATAACCAAATTCTTGGACATAGTATTATAACATGAGTTATGAATTTATTTGAATCTTTATATAGTCAAGTAGAGTTACCTTTGGATGAGTATTTCTGGCCATATCAATTCTCTAAGTGTACTTTTTTTTTTCCCTCTCAAGTGTACTTTTTGAGTCGAGTCGAGCTCGAGCCTGACATTGTATCGGCTCGACTCGGCTCGATCCTGACATACACGTGCTGACTTTGATCCATCACGATTCACCCACCAGATAATGAGAATGCAAGTTGTCCATAAATGGATGGGGTATCCATTCTTTAAAAATCTCAAATAAGAATTAAACTATCTAGTATCCTTTTATTTTATCCACATTTTAAACATTTATACCTAATATAGACTACAACTCCCTATATATTAGTTATGAATGTATATTTCCGTGGGCCATTGGAGGGGCCTAGTTCAGGGCCGACCATCTCATGGCTCAAGTGGTGCTTGAGAGCCGGGCTCACTTTTTTTGGGGGCCCACCGTTTTTTATAACAGTTATATATATACACACTTTCTAGTACAAAAACGGTAGATAAATGAATACATGGGCTGTTCTAATGAAATAAAAAAATGGGTCATGGACTTTAAACCTGACAAAAGCCTGACATATTTTTTTTGTTTCTGTAGCTCTTTGTTTCCAATTGTCTCCCATTTGCCATATATAAAAGGTTAAAATCAATTAAAAATCTCTAATCTTTGACATTGGTGCCGCCATACGCAATACTCAATTTCGTGTCCTACTCAATTTCGTGTCCCATCTGCAGGAGGTGCAGCCTTATCCCATCATTTTTATTGAAAAGGTATTTAATTTACTATTTATTTTTTTATTGATTTAAAGGAATAGGTTAATTAGATTTTACTGTTAATAATTATAAAGCTTATTGTTATTTTTATACTTTATCTATATTTTAATTAATATTATGAATGTTAATTTTTAATTTTTATAGGTATGCCTAAAAATTATTTATCTGGTAGTCAAAAACGAAAAAAGAGAAAAATTGAACAAGAGTTTATCAAGTCACAAACAGGGGCTTTAGATAAATTTATCCAAATACAACCTCAACCTCATCATTCTAATGTTGATGAACAATATAATGTCAATGCTAATGTTGAAGATGCTAATGTTAATGATGTTGATGTTGATGCAAATGTGGAAGATGTGAATGTTCAAGGAGATACTGTTTATGATGACGTTGATGCCAATGTTGAAGATGTTAATGAGAATGTTGAAAAAGATGATGTTAATCCGGATGAAATTGATATATTTGATCCTATGAATTGGGGTAAACTTGATCAAAACATGATTAATATTTTGGTAGAGAAAGGCCCAAAACAAAATTTGAATATTGAAAAGACCCCTAAGGATAGATATGGAAGACGATTTACTAAAAGTTTGTTTACTAGAAAATTACCTAATAAAGAGACTTGTAATAGAGAATGGCTTGTGTATTCAAAGGGATGCGACAAAGTTTTTTGCTTTTGTTGTAAACTATTTAAAATTGGTATTCCAAAAGGTGGCTTAGACAACGAAGGTTTTGGGGATTGGCAACATGCTAGTCGTAGTCTTAAAGCACATGAACGTGCCATAGAACATATGAAAAATATGACAACATGGTTTGATACACGTAAAAGGTTGGAAGTGAACAAAACAATTGATAAAGTCTCGTACAACCATTTTCAGAAAGAAAGGGATTATTGGCAACAAGTGATTTTTAGAATTATTTCACTTGTAAAATTTCTTGCTAAACATGGCTTAGCATTTCGGGGATCAAATGAGAAGTTGTATCAAAAAAGTAATGGAAATTTTTTGGGATTGGTTGAGATGTTGGAAGAGTTTGATCCGATTATGAAAGAACATGTGCGGCGTATCATGAATGATGAACTTCACGTACATTATCTTGGGCACAACATACAAAATGAGTTGATACTTTCACTAGCTGATCAAATTAAATCAGATTTAAACAAGAAGATAAAGCAAGCACAATATTATTCCATCATACTTGACTACACCCCAGATACAAGTCATCAAGAGAAACTGTCATTGATTGTGAGGTATATTGATTTCAACTTTACTTCTATTAAAGTTGAGGAATCTTTTCTCGGTTTTTTGGTTGTTGGTGATACTACAGGTAAATGATAATTTGATATTACACTTGAAGAATTAAATTGTCTTGGTCTTGATATCGATGATATGCGTAGTCAAGGGTATGATAATGGATCAAACATGAAAGGAAAAATTCAAGGAGTCCAAAAAAAATTCCTAGATATTAATCCTATAGCTTTTTATACTACATGTGGTTGTCATAGTCTTAATCAAGTATTATGTGACATGGCTAACTCTTCTACTAACTCTAGAAGTTTTTTTGGACTAATACAATGGTTGTATACACTTTTTGTATACTCTACTAAGAGGTGGGATATCTTGAAAGCCAGTGTCAAAGGATTGACCCTTAGGTCACTGTCTGTTACTCGTTGGGAAAGTCGGGTTGATAACGTTAAGCCTATCTGATTCCAACTTGCAGATGTAAGAGAAGCTTTCCTTGAAGTTGGTGAAACTGACAAAGATCCTAAAATACAAAGTGGTGCTAACTCACTAGCAAAGAATGATATTAGTGATTTTGAATGTTTAGTATCGACTGTCATCTGGTATGAGATTTTGTGACAAGGGTAATCATGTCCATTTTACTGAGAAAGAAGCACTTATTCTGAAACCGGGATACGTTGTTCCT
>JANDBE010000047.1:6803199-6826527 GCA_024320915.1 Erigeron philadelphicus | reverse complement strand
GATCTCGTCTACCGCAACGTGGTTAGTTTTCATATTAGTTAAAAGTTACTTATATTGCATTGCATGGTGATTCAGTGATGGGATATTAGAACTATTAAATGTATTCTCTTAATGATACCACACAATAGTTCGTTAACGCGCTTCTGCTGCTTACTCTATTTTGTAAAATTAAAACTTTTAGGAGTTTGCAAATGAAGCCTAACACAACTGGCAGATGCATCCCTGATTTTTCCCACAGGTCTTGGGTTCAACTCTTAGGAGTGACAAGTCTGTGGGTTTTTTCCCTGAATCACTTGTAACCATAGTTAGTCGGTCACCACTTTCACGTTGACCCGTTGACTGCTTACGTGACATGCATACAATAACTTTTTGGGATTAGTTTATGCATACAATAAAAAAATATATGAAATTAAACAAGTTTTATGTGAAATAACCGGTCCCACATCCGTTTTATGTTCACAATAAACATAATTACAAGTTTTCTGAATACAATGAAGCTGACCTATAGTTCGTGTACACAATAACTTTTGGTGATTAGTTGACTGCATTCCGGCGCACTTAGCCCAAGTTCATTATATTGATGTTTCTTCTTTAGGTTGTGCTTGCTCGTAGCAGCATAATAAGAACGTCTCCTGATATCGATCCTTTAACATGGTTGGCAACTTTACAGGTCTTCTTTCATTTGACATTGTATCACTGTTTTCCGCTTCATATGTGATTTCTTGGATCAGTAAAGTATTTTACTCTAATAATTGCAGGTGGAGGGTGAAAATGCTTACCAGTTCTGTCTTCAGCCTCCTGATGCACCATCATTTATTGGGAACACTGTAAGTGCAATTATTTTACTATATAATGTTATAAAGATTATTATCTCAATCCAGATAAGTACTTCCTGAACCTGATAATCACGTAATGCTTAGGTGTTCTGTTAATCACTTACTTGAACCTTTATGAATAGCCAGAGCAACTATTTCACCGGAAAAAGCTCGACATTTACAGTGAGGCAATGGCTGGAACCCGAGCTAGAGGTGACTCAAACGCCCTAGATCTGCAGATAGCACTTGATTTACTTTCAAGGTTATTGCTTTAGTCACGTGTTTCTTATTATGCATTGTGTATGCTCCACAATGTATGTGTGTGTCATTTTCTCCCTTTAATTTCATAGAGGTATCACCTTTGGTCCAGTTTCAATTTCATGTAACCATCTTTTCTTTTGTGACATACAAAAGCTATTAAACTGCAGAGAAAATAAATAAAGTCCCATTAACTTTCAAAAACTCGAGTTTCCATAGTAAAAAAGACGTATTGGCACCTTTGACCATGCTGAAAAACTGGTTATTTTCTATTAAAGGAAATAAATCGTTTTGAATGTGTGAGGTTTTCTTATGGGAACTACAAAGTTAAATGGTTGCCTGCATAAGAAGTTGGACTAAAGTTGGTCACTATACAGTTAATCACAATTTTTATTATCCAGGTTCAGTTATCATTCATTGTGACCCGTAAGTTTTCTCGTCTCTACCCTTTTGCAGCTCTAAGGATGACAAGGAGTTCTCTATAGTGAGGGAGTGCATAAGAAGAAAACTAGAGGTAATGGGAAATGTCATTCATTTTGCAACTCAAAACACCCTTAAAAAAGAATTCTTGAAGCCAGGAAACAAAGAAACAATATAAATGTGAACCTCAAAAGGTAATAAACAGTATCAACTTGCTTTTTCTTCTAATTTTGCAAGCTATAAAGGTGATTATTTTTATTTACAACAATTTATTAGTGTAAAATAAAATACCTGACTTTGTATGGGTGAGGTTGGGGTAGTGCAAGCCTTCTTTATTCTGTTAATATCAAGAATGCTAATACAATCTGTGCCCTTAAAGTTTTCAAATGCATGTATTATTTCCCGTAGGGTGTATGTACAACAATATTAGTAGAGCCAGAAAAAACAATACGAAAGCTCACAAGAGTACAACATCTTTATGCTCGAATAAGAGGCAGACTAAGAAGGGAAGATGATGAGGTAAAAGACTGAGAAGATTCACTATATTGAATATATGGAATAACATATGTTTCTGTCTCTTGTTAGTTGTAAAATGAATAATTGTGTTCACTTTATGCAGTTTGATATTCTGTCTTCACTTCATCCAACTCCAGCTGTGTGTGGTTTCCCTACTGAAGAGGCACGAGTTCTGATAGCAGAAACTGGTAAATGTATATTCCTTCATCAACTGCTCTATTAAGATGCACGACGTTCTTCCCTATGTGTTGTAATTATTTTTTTTCCGCTTGTTTACATTATAAACATAATAACTCAAAGTAAATTGATAGAACTGTCCTGGTTAAATACTTCATGTGTTTCTAATTAAATTCTATTATTTCCTTTCTGGGTTTTCACAAAGTGAATGCAGCCTCTCTTCCTTCGGCAACTTTTTGATGCAACTTTACTTTGTTTGCTTGGTTGTAAGCATAACGAGACATTGGACTTTTGGAAACATAGTAACACTGTCTTTGATCCAGAAGTTCATTAAAACAATATGGTTATACAATCAATTGTCTAAACTTATTAAATTACCATTACAAGTATGTGCTAAGCCAAAGTTTGTATTAAAGGGGGATCCATTTACTGTACTTGGCACTGCCTTTTGGTGGCTATTAATGAGTCATTTTAGTTTGTGATATCTATCTTGTGCTTTATTCATCTTTAACGAGAACTTTCGGGTGCACAGAAATGTTTGATCGAGGAATGTATGCTGGTCCAGTTGGTTGGTTTGGAGGCGGGGAGAGTGAGTTTGCTGTTGGTATAAGGTCAGCATTGGTTCAAAAGGTGAAATTTTCTGCTAACTGCTAATTTATTTAGAGTAAGCAAGGTTTCCATTTATACTAGTTTCCCTATTAGATCACGTCAATATTATTGCAATTGTGAGTATTCTTTTTCCATTCTGAGTAAGTCTAACCCTCTGTTGTAGACTAAATAGGTGTTGTGATGTGCGTTTTCAAAGTGATAATGTGAACTTGATTGATTAGAATGTAATAAAACAGCTGTAGGAGATAGTCATCAGAAATGTTTTTGCTGTTTGAATATGTAGTAATCAGATATTCCTGCTATTTTGAGTGTTTGGTAAATCATGACCATTAAGGAATTAATATATAAACAGACCAAAATTATTTTTGTGAAAAAGGATTTATTTTATTGTGAAATGGGAGTAGACTATGTCTAATAAGGTTACGGAATAACTAGAGAACTTTATTGAAAAAAATTGATAATAAAGGTGATGAGGTTCTTCACAAACATGTAGAAATGATTATTATGACCACAAGGGACAACAGTCACATTGGTTTAAAAAAGCAGATTCAAACACCCATTCTTGTGCAGTTTCATGATAAATTTGTTTGAATAGGGCCTTGGGGCATTAATTTATGCCGGGACTGGGATAGTGGAAGGAAGTAGTTCTTCACAAGAGTGGGATGAACTGGAACTGAAGACATCTCAGGTTCGAGTGTTCCTTTTTCTGCATGTTAATATGTTGATATCTCTTGAAGGTGCTACAGTGTGTAACACTTTTTTCATTCATATCACATCTTTTAGTTCACCAAGCTGATGAAACTGGAGGCACTCTCTCTTGATATAAAGAAAGCTATGTTATCTGAAAAGTAACAAGTAAAAACTGTAAAGGTTCGTGATTCTTATTATACGCCTTGTGGCATTTTGTAAGCATTATATAGTATCTTATATGATTCATGTTCGCTTAAGGTTTCAGTAAACATCTCCTTGGATGGATATGGAAAGCAAAGAACACCCCGATTTCCTTTCCACAATTATTAACTTGCTAAATGCTTTATAGTTGGAATTGTGGAAAAATGGGTCGGTCTGGTGGGTTGGATGACAGGTTGTTACGATCCCACATCGGCCAAGTATGGGATTGGTTGGTGGTTTATAAGCCTAGTTGTCCCCTCCTCCCTTGAGCTAGCTTTTGGGAGTGAGTTCTACACCTAGCTTATGGCATGATTCGAGCCTATTATGGGATGGGTTCGTATCACAATTGCAGTTAGAATGTAAATAACAGGATGATAAAACAACTAAATGAGATTACCAGTCCTTCAGAAGTTTTGGATTGTAGCCATTTAGATAATTTTTTATGTGATGACTTCTTAATATCCAGCACAATGCCTGGTGGCCTACAAGGTAACACATGATTTGACCTACAACAAATAAACATAGTTAAAAATCAATTTGTTAGTATTGATTCTTAAAAATAGAACTAGCTTAATTTCATGATTATCAATTTCATCATACACATTTTCCAATTTATCAAAATACTGTACAAAGGACCATTTTAAAAAAGCAAATGCTGCCAGCAAGGAAATTACAACAAAAAAACTAATATGTCATCTTACATTTTTTTAACAAAATTCCTGACTGTTAGTCAACCGTTAAGCACATACTTCTAAAGCAACTTTTATCATAATAAAGGTATGTTACAATTATGGAGTTCCAAAATCAAAATACCATTTAGGCATTAATCAAGAAGAAAACGTACGAAACAAAAACTGCATGACCCTCTCCCTCTGTAGACATATTACATAATGGTACATATGACTTTCACCATCACAAGACATTATCAAAGAGTCGATCTGATTTTTGTTTCCAAATTCACATGATTAACTTAAAAGGTTACTATTCAAATAGGTCACAAGTGCTGTAGCTGAACTTTTTCAATTATATACATAAAAAAAATAGTTATTAAAACAAGCGATATCGCATGTTAAAATTCATAAATTTTGGATAAACATTGTGGATCAACCGAATACATTTTGACCTATACCAAAAAATGAAAAATCCATTTTGAAAATTTACCAACCCATCTAACCCATACACTTTGCTACGTATAAAAAACATACAGATATACGGATAGCTTACTATATTAAACTTCATTCTTACCATAACGTGCTTCCAGCAATAGGAAGATCTTTATCCTTAAGGGTAGTGTAAAAGGCTTGCAAAAGGCATTTGTCTAAAAGTGCATCTACATCCTCAACTGAAAGAGTAATTTGATCCTCATTAGTGCCCTTATCACTTTGATCACTTTCTGTCACCTTCAAATCACCAAAATCAGTTGTTATTTGTTGGTCATCATTTGGGTCACCCATAGCCACCTCTAATTCTATGTTATCACCATCCTCATGATCACTTGCTTGGTTTGCATCAGATTGTTGAGAAGTGGTTGAAAGAGAGGGGTCCTCAAATACAACATCTTCTAGAAACCCGGCATTGGGCACATATCGACCTTCCGCTGATTCCCTATAATGATATTGGGAAATGTAAAGACAAACTTAACACATAAATCCGCTACAGAATGACATGCCAATGACTTCTGTGAAGAGATAAAATACCGATGCATATGCAGCATTTATTATTATATTCTTTCTTAGAGTTTGCAAAATGGGTAACAAGTTCAGGATGAAGTAATTGTGGTGAAGAACATTCTGTTGTGTTTTCTTAATCGAATATTATAACTTAACAATTTCTTATATATCGATCTAAAATATACTACAAAACACAAAACATTTATCAATGTGTTGAGGTTCGATAGAATTCAGAATTTCAGATACACTTTATGTAACTTTAGAGAACCATTTCACGTAAGCTACATTTTCTTTGTATATTCAATTGGCCCATTACAGAAACCTAATGCAACTAGACCTCTTTTTAACATTTAATATTATGGCGACCTCTAATATATTACCAACAAGCGATCAACGGGGTAGATAATCGAGTACAAAAGCTTGCAGCCTCCTAAATCAACTTATTAGTATAATAAAGTTTTTGTAACTGTACTTTGAGTATTTGTAGTATTTCAAAGGAACAGAGAAAATCTGGCAGGTCAATCCAACCAAGACCGGCCGACAAAAAAACCACCCTTTTAACTGTTACGGAACTCAGCCATCTAGTCCAACCAGTTTCAACCCTTAGTTCTATTATATAATTACCAAAGTGCATCCCGATAGTGATGGCTGATCTTTAAAGCTTTTCCACGAAGACCAGCTTTTATAGCCTCAGAGCTGCTAATGCAAGTAGACCCAACCTATCAACAAAAAGAATTTTTTACATATAAAACTTTGACTTATAATTTAGTGAAGTTAAGAACAACATTAAGATACATGCTTACCGCAATGGGAGCAGGATTACCAGGAACCATAACTGCCCAAAGTTCTCCAGCTAAAAACTCTGGAAGACCCTCTGCACCTACACTAATGCCCGGGAACATTAAATCTGCCCCGCCAATCACATAACGTGAAACTTCACCGCCTTTTAGAGTGAAAGCAGGTAGAAGGTGAGGAACCTTCCATAGCGAATAGACTGCATTTTAGAATCTAACGATGTCAGAAAAAGCCAGGCATGTTCCAAACAAGTAGCAAGTTCAATCTTTGAAGAAAAATTAAAGTGATCACCATTGTCTTCCATTTAATAACATGTTTCTTTCAGACAAGTAAAAACCGCAAAGGACAGAAGTAGCAAGATTCATCACTCTAAGAAGATTGTTAAAGTGGGATTCTGATCAACTTAGGAATAGGTCAACCAGTGTTGCATCACTCTAAGAACATTTGTAGTTGCACCACACTCACCAATCCCGTACCCAGATTTCAAAACTTTCTTACTTAGACCTAAACTCGTTCACACCTATTACCTAAACCACCCAATTATGAAATCATGGCATCTCTACAAGCTTGCATTGTGGATGGCAAGAAAATAGACTACCTTCATATTTGAGCACATTTTAAATTTGAAATAAAAATACACTCTTAAACTGAAGTACTATTGCACATCCCATGCAATAAACGACAGATGTTTACAACCAATGACCTTAAAAGAAGAATTTAAGATAACGTTCAAACAGGGAATATTTAGTTGCTAGTATACCCGTCGGAAATATGGTTGTGCCTCTGCTATCAACATCAAAGAAGATGGGCAGTCCACCTTCCAAACAGTAAATAAGCAGACGGTTTGGGTGCTTCGAGACAGTTACCTCTACCTACAATGAAATCATGACATAGTTTACCCATAGCTTCTATCTAAAAGAAAACTTTTCAATGAATGCAAACAAAAAAAGAAGTTATGCAAATTTACAGCTACGCATGATATTTTCAGAGGAACATGTATAAACATAGAAAGAAAACGTCAACAAGCACAAAAGGGTATTCAAACTGGGATTGGATTTCCAGTTAACGACATTATGTTTAACAAGATTACATTAGCTCCTTATGAGTACTGTCGAGTTAAGAGGTGCTTGAATGCAAGTCTCGAAAATTGAAAGTGCTAATTCAGACTTGAACAACCAGAACCACGTTATCACAAAATCAGTTGTAAAAAAAAATCTAAGAAAAGATGGTTTCGCAATTGTGTCAATAATCAAATATATAAAATCCTTGGAAAAGGCGTTTGGGACATTTGTTGCAAAACACAAATAACCATAACCATAAAACAATATTCGGCTCCTAGAATAAAAACACAATGTCGGAAAAGCAGCCTTATACATGTCTTAACAAAACAACATTCCGCTCATGTAAATAACTTCATTTCATATCCTTGCAACCAAACACCTCCCAATATAACCCACAAATATTTATAAAAAAACAAACTAATCAAAGCCACTAAAAGGGTATTTGAAATTTGTTTCAAAATATTTATCGGACTATCGCGTTTGGCAAAAACTTTTCATTATTCTAACATAGCAAGTCGGAACATGCTTTTCAAAAATGTCGTTCTGAAAACGCAATCCCAAACACCCGTTAAGTCTAGTCTTTCTTGTTTCACCTTAAACAAACATTTCAATTATTTTTACAAATTCTAAAATACATATAGATATAACAAAATAAGCTAAAAAGGGGACTTATCAAAGAGAAGTCAAATAAAAATAAGCCAGAAAATATAATAGCCTAAATACCTCCTAAGGATTAATTAAGTAAATTATAATCCATTAAAAATAAACAAATATAAATAAAACACGTGTTCATTTAGGGTTTTATCATATAAATAAATTATTTTTAAAAAAAAAAGGAAAAGAAACCTTGGGAGGGATTAAGATATCGAGGTCAGAATCAGAAGCATTTGGAAAAAGATGTTGAACTGTTCGTTTCAATTTCTTGCGGTCTGCTCCTGATAATCTTTGCTGTGATTTTGCTTCTACTGTTTTCTTGAACATTTTTTTCTTTCTTATTTTTGAAACTTGTAAATGTGTGTGTGAAGAAGAAAGAAAAAGAAGAGGGCATATGAAAAGGTGAAACAAACACCGCTTTGAGAGGGGCTTTTATGCATAGATGGTCCTTATTATTCATTAGTTGTCACTAATAGCCCTTCATAATTCTATTCCGATCTGACACTAAACTTAATTTAAAAAAAATTTACGGTGTTTTTGAACATTAGCTCAATGGTTTAAAGATCATCCCCTATTTAAGAAGTCTTGTGTTTAAGCCTTGAAAAGAACATAGAAATTCCCTTTATGAAGAATTGGCTTAGGTTGGGTATACCCAGTTCAAGTCTGAAGGGGCAGGGTTTACCCCTATTAATCGTCATGTCTTTGAGCGGATTAGTAAGAGTTTTTCCTCCATCGGGTTTAGAAATAGGCATTTATAATTCGAGAGAACTCTCTAGCACGGATCCGATAAAGACAACATATGTTAGATCTTCCGTTGTCGAATCGCGACATGAAGGTTCAAGCAAAATTCACTTTTCAAAAATAAATGCTTTTACGATATCTTGGAAATATGATGGTATTGGTAAATGTTGATCCTAGTGATGATAGTGGTGAATGTATGTGTGTATATGTAGGAGGAGAAGTCACAACTCGTAACGGGCATCACAAAAGGGTTATGTTGGGTCGAAAATCGACCAAGTATAATTTCTCCAAGAAATAGTTGAAGTTTAGTGAATAATACTTGTACAGGATTCTGTACCATTTTCAGAATCACTTCACTTAAGCTTCACTTTTGTTCAGATAAATACAAACTGAAAGCATTCATTCTGAAGTCGAAGACTGAGACTGAAGTAAAAGAATTATCACATAAGCAAAGCCCAAAGAAGATTTTACATGATCAAAGACTGAAGCATCTGAGTGTAAAAGTACTTACAACACATTTACACTGATTATGAGGAAGTCTTTTTACTTTATCTTCCTTTACCCAGTTAATTACATTATACCTGGTAAAGTACTAGATTGAGTAAAAGGTTAAGAATAAAAATGACAAGTCACATCAAAGTGACTTTCACACATAACCTTAAACAAGCATGTTAAGGATCCTTAAATACTCTCAATCATATTTGTACGACCATTGTCCACGTCATCATGGACTTTGACTATAAATACAACACTTCTCATAACTTGCAAAATGCTCGAAACTTTGGCATTGCAACTTGTGAGATACACTCTAAGTAATTCTTACGAGTATTTTCAAGTTACTTAGATCACTTGTATTTCAAGGTTGTTTAGATACTTTGTGATTATCTTTGTTCCGCAACAACCTTGGTATTTTGTTTATAAACATGAATAAAATACATTGAAAAGTACATCGTGTCTCAATACTACGTACTTGATTATATTTAATAGTTATATAGTTTTAGCACCTTTTGTATCCTGCAATTTACTTTTAGTTACTTAGTTTCTTGTTTATACCCATATCTAGATCGTATTTTGAACTTGTCTTTTTCATATCATAATTGCTTGCCAATCGGGGTTATACATCTAACTTGGATCTAACAGGTTATAATTTAATTAAGAGTTTTGTTAATAGAGGGAAAGGATATGTTTAAAATGGTTAACAAAGTATTTTAGGGAAATAGCAAACAAACATTGCTATTCGTAAAACTGTTTCGATTTTGTCAGAATTCTAATATTGATTTGCGATTTTACATGGTTTGCAACTTTAGTGGAAAATTTTGTGAAAATTCAAAATCGGATAATTTAGTGTACTTTGATATAATTTTTAAGTAAAGATGAGAATTGAGTCTAGCTGTCATCGAGCTACTCAAGCTCATTTAAACCAACTTCAAGTCGAGCTAAAGTCAAGAATCGGAATAGTTACACGAGCACGCTTAATAAAAAAAACTTAGACACGGCTTGTTCGAAAGATCGTTTAAATTTTTAATGAATGAGCTCCACGAGTTAGTTAAGCCTTCATCATAGATTATGAGCTTCTTAAACACAAAGTTATATTATGCATGATCATAAATTAGATTATCTGACTTTGACTTCATACAATTAAGTAAATTTATGAAATTCAAGACCTTGAAATATAATTAAATAAATATTAAGAAATTGATAACGAGTACTAAACTCGAACAATAATGAGGCGATTACATTTACTAAATAAACATATATATACAAGCTCGAGTTTGATCCGATTAATATATAAACAATAGAAAAAATTAAGGGCGCGTTTAGTTGTTGAAGATGTTTTCTAGTTTTTCATTTTCAATATTCTAAAACATGAAAAGAGTTTCTCATTTCTTGGAAAACAAATAAAAAATTTGAAAATGCATTAAAACCAAAAATGAAAAACAATGTGAGGCTTTTCAAAATTTAGAAAATGAGAAAAGAAAAATGAAAAACAATAAAAAAAATGTTTTCTAGTTTTTTATAAAAAAGTGGTTAAAAAATACAAATTGAAAGCATTTTTTTTTTCCTTAGAAAATAAAAATGAGAAGGAGGAGAGTTTTCTTAAATAAAATTCCGGAAATTCTACTCAGACTAAACCCTTTTTTTTTCTTTTAACATAGACATAAGTCGAAGATATGAAATAGAAATTGATTGTAAGTTTGTAACTAAACAAAAAACACACACTTGAAACAACTAAACATGGGAGCGCTATCATCATCATCATCATCATCATCATCATCTTCCGCCCTTATCCTCCGAAACATCCTCCTCCGCCGTCCACCACCACCGTTGTCAGCAACCTATATTTCCACTTTCAGACAAATCCTTTCTTTTCCTATATTTCCAGTCGGTCAAAGTCCAATAAAGGGTCAAACATCTTCCATATCCCCTTTCATTTCCATAATTCCCATTTCTCATGTTCCCAGATGCCTTTCCACCGTTGTCGAAAACATCGAATCATTAGACGAAACACCCGAAAACATAGACGACACACCCGAAAACGTAGAGGACACCGAAACTGTAATCCCAAGTGAGGATGAAATAAGAATAAGGAACCAGCATAAAGAAATGATGTCAAAATTAAAAGAAATTAGTGGGAAAGAGAAGAAAGAGTTGGGATCTTATGCTCATAGTCTAGGTAAAAAACTAAAGTCTCAACAGATTGGTAAATCTGGTGTTACTGATGCTGTTGCTATTGCTTTGGTTGAAACCCTTGAAGCTAATGAGCTTCTTAAGGTAATTCTAATACTATGTAACAATGACATTTGTTATGTTTTTTTGTTTTTTTTTTTTTTTGTTTTTACTAAACTAGTAAACTGGGCCTATGGAAATGTTGAACAACAATTTTAACCAATTGTGGCATAAGCGTGGTATGGGAAAAGTGAGATGTAAAAAGTTTTATACTACCTTTGGGTAGGGTAGAGAGACTACTTTCAGAACGACATTCGGCCATAATGTGTGAGTAGGGCTATGGAAATGTTGTACACAAAAATAATTTTAAGCGCTTAACAAACGTTAGCTTGAATTATGACTTACGGTAAACCAAGAAATTAGGCAAAACAATTTTGGCATATCAAGGATAAGTTGAATCTAAATAAGCCATGAATCCGTGATATAGTCGTAAGCTAGAGAATATGTTGCACATAATAGGTGAATGGTGTGTAGCTCTATTGGTAATAGGTGGGACATCTTTGTCACATACAGTGAAAGGTCTTGGGTTCAATCCTGGTCACCCCAATAGCCGTAATTGCTTAGTGAGTTAGGTATGCTCCACGTCGTGATAGGCAGTTGATTGTGGGCCGATTTGGGTTGTAGGTTATAAACCTTCTGGGACAAATTAGGCTCATTAAAAATAATCTATGCCAAATATCCCCTTTGGGTTGCTTATCGATTGGTTTTGGTTGCTTATAATGTTATATATATGTTATTGTTATTTGCATAACATAACCAGGTTTCTGGTTATAATCTATTGGATACCAACGAACATCAAAATTGATTTTAGTTAACCTATCATTACGGATTTACGGTTCTTATTATATGATAAAATAATTTTTGAATATAATCAAGTGTTCTTATTTGGATGTAACTTCCATAGTTCCATGTGATGATGCATAGGAAACCCTTGCAGAATCCGTTGTGTCTAATGTGACAAGAAGTTTTAGGTTAGGTTCTCATTACATGCTATAAGCCATTGGTTCTTTTGAGGTCCCATTTATCAACCTATTGACCTTGCACAAACCTTAAATCTAATGCTGTAGTAAAATTGTTAATCCAGTCACAAATTGACCAGCTACCTCAAATATGCCAATATTTTAATTCATTTGCAATCTAACTTCTCACTCTCAAAATTGACCAAACACAACAAAATCACCTGGAGCTCTGAACCCACATTTCTCCATGCCTACTTACTTGATAGGAAATATCTAAGTAGTTAAGGACCAAAATTTTGGTGTTTCGGTCAAGGACTGGTATATGAAATATCGGTAATTTCGGTGGTATTTCAGTATTTTTATATTATTTAAAATATTATTTTAATTATATGTATACCAGAAAAATCACAATTATACACAAATAGCAGTTACAGTATATTAATTAAATACTTAATCTAAATATCAAAAATCAAGCTTAATAGGGTCGATACTTGATAGATTAGTGTTAATACTTGTAAAAATTAGTGTTTCTTATGTTGTTTTTTAAGTTTGGACAAAAATAAAAAATTAAATAAAACCTGAAAAACTGGTATACCACTGAAATACCTCCGAAATTTGGACCATAATTTGATTTCGGTAAATTTCACCAAAATTCTCGGTACCAAAATTTCGGACATAAATCTGGACCGGTATACCAGTGGAGACCGAAAATTCGAAATACCACTGGTATACCACCGAAATTGACTGCATAGGAAACTATTGCATCATCTCCTCTACACCATGGTCAAGATCATGAGGCTCAGTTAATCACGCTCTGGCCACATGGTCGTGGTTCATCTACCAGACATGGGATTCTGTCTTGATAGGAATCAAGGATACAGAGGTACGAGCCTATAGAACAGATTTTTATGTGTTTATCAAAGTTGGAATTAATCACTTGCCATTGTCGTTACGAATAGCTGTATGGTTTTAATTTGGGCGCACACCATCTTTTTATGTCTTAATGAACTCAGCCCCAGTCTTTTCGTTTGTTATTAACTCATTAGTTGTTTTGGTTTACCCAACTTGAGCCATTACGATAAGTACTCTTTTTGAGCCATTACGAAACCACCAATGACCTATCTAATTTACCCTTTTTGGTACTATGAAGTGATGAAGTGATAATCTACTCTTTGATTTTGAAGTAACTATCTCTCCTGATTCTAATAATGGTGCCATGTAAAACAGCTTAAAATACATAGCAATTGTCCGGGAGAGCTAGATGATGTAGTGAGTCAGTTAGAAGAAGCCACTGGTTCAGTTGTTGTTGGTCGAATTGGTCGAACCATAATCCTTTACAGACCCAGTCTAACAAAACTTAAAGCAGAAGAGAAAAAGAAACAGGCTTTGAAGGTTTTTCTCAAAAGAAGGGCAGCATATAAAGCATCATATCAGGTATTGACAATTCCATTTTATGGCTGACATATTCATTATGAAGCAAGCAGAATCCAGATATAAAAGTCGTTACCTATTCATAAAGTTTGGTTTCTGATATGCAGGGGAAAATGCAAAGTAGAGGACAGCCGTCGACACCATCAAACCGAAAACCCTACCGACGATCTAGATGATCATCCAGCCAATATAATGCCACATTGTAACTTTTAATTTAGGACGGGCCTTGATAGGAGAAAAATTTTGATTCAGGAATTGCTATCTACTACTAGCACAATGCCTTTTGTAAACCGGATAAGTACAATGGGTCTTAAAAAGATTTTCTTGCCTGATAGAACGGAGATGGTCAAAACCGTAATATGGATATAATATGTGCAGAATGTTTATTAACCGCCTAGTAGGGTTATGGAAAGATTGAATAAACTTCAAATAATATCATATTCACGTAAGTTATATTCCTTGAATCCAAGACCCAAGCAACTGTTTTAGTAGCTCCCAGCAAATATATATCATTTCCAAAATATATGTTATACGACCAGGACATGGGTTGTTGGCTGAGACCAAAACCAGTCGTTCGTGTCAACTGTGTTGTTGGCTGTTGTAATAGGGACTCTTGGCTGTGACATTCTGAAGAACAATTCTATGCAATGAACTAATGCTAAAAACTGTTGACAACACAATCTTAAGTAAAGGTTGTTAATTAAATGATAATTTTGGTTTCTTTATTTTCTTTGAAAGAAACATGTAATGCTTCTCTAATTTTGAGACCAAAATTGCCAACGTGTTGCTTTGTTTATAAAACTAGTCTTCGCCGGTTGAATGCGACGAATCACCGAACCGTTGGCACCACCTAGTCAGTTGGGACTTGTTGGTTTCATCCTCCGGTGAAGTGACAAAGGAGTGAAGAGGTAGGATGGGTCCCATTCATTGGCGGAACTTGAGCACAATTATTGCGCGTTGAAGCGTATTACCCATTTAAAGGGGTCAAATTCTAAAGCTATGTACATATCAGTACCATCTCTTCCCTTTAGTCCCTTCTTCTTTCTACCGATTTCCCTCTCTTTCCCAATTTGAAACCGCAATCCAGTACCAGTTTTAGGGGTTAATGCATTATTACTCAGTTACTAAAAATGTATATATTGACTCATCACTCAAAAACTGAATTTTAGAATTCTAAGTCATTAAATTTGGGGCAAAGTTATTGAACTTTTTTTTTTCTTATAATATACAATTTAGCCCAATATATAGGCGTCTACTTATATGTAACTAATCCACATTTCCTCTTCAACAAGAATGAAACAAATAATTGAACTGTGTTTAGTATGAATCGTATAATCCCTTAACAAAAGAGTAACAATTATATTTTTGGCATATAGCATTTCACAGGGAGCTAAAGATCATCATAAAGTTCGAGTAAAACTATATTCAAGTAAACTAGCATCATATGTTTCAGAATTTACACGGGTTAACACTTTTCCTGGCCCTGTAGGTTCTTCTAATCTGGTAAAGTTTCTATACTTCCATTGCAGATAGAGTCTTCAATTACGCACAAAGATCCACTTCAACTTTGTATGCCTCTCCACAACCGCACTGAACTGTATGCGAAATTCCCTGTAAAAAAAGAGACTATTAGTCAGTGCTTCATCAAGAAGGCAGGTTAATTTTGGATAAGAAGACCAAGGGGACCAGGGTTCATTAGCTATGATTGGAGGTTAAATCTTTGTGCACTGCATATTCTTGTATTTTGCACATATGAATCTTTTCCAAGACTCAAATACGTGATCTCGGACAAAAGGTGGCAAAATGGCTTGGTTGGCCATGACGTGAAACATAAACTGACAGCCTGTTACAAATTGGCCTTTTTCTTCTACATAAAACACTTCTTTTCCAAAAAAATTACATGTTTCATAAGCAATCATTGTGTGTCATATCCCGAATTAATTCAATAATAACATAACTTCTAGAATAAACTGATTTAGGATATTTAATGCAGTTAAAAAACAAAATACACTTTCAGCATGTTTGACCCCCCTTTGACCCCTTAGAGATGGATCATAACCCAAACAACCTATTCACAAGTGGACAGGTTAGTATTACTTTACAGGTTTCTCCAAGATATGTCCCTCATGAAGGAGTGGTTAGAAACAAGTTTTTGTACCAAGTCTGAATATATAGAATTCACTCCCAGAGGGCTATTCATACCAAATCTTTTGGGATAAATGGATTCTGAACCGCCATTTGTTAGTTCTCGTATGGATATAAAAATATATACCTTTATAGTGTCAATTTGGTTTTGCAAAGATTCCTGGTACTCGGTTTCCGCACTCTTGTCAGACATAAGAATTTGAATCTCTTCTTCAAGCGCCTCATTTGGCATATCTCTTAGTTCAGGCTGCAGCCACCGAATAAAAAAAAAAAGATTATGCTGGAATTTAGAGTATCCCGGATTAATATAATAGTTCTAACTTAAAGCACTATGACAGAAGTAACCAGGAGTGGCAATCTCAACCCATTTACTTATGAAAGGATAGATTCATAGATTCCGATTATGTTTATCTAGCAGGTCAGTAGTCACCGAAAATATATTTATAATGCATAAAAACCACATCTTAATGATTGATTCAGAACATTATATGATCACTAAAATGATACAATGTTCTCATTTGACACACTAATTGCTATAATAAAATTCAAAACTCAGGACAAAAACCGTTTCATGTCAATAGCCTGCATAATATCTGAACATGACAAGAATAAAACTAAAAGATATGTAATGACAAATAACCTTAAAACTGTCCATTCTACCCTTTAGATTCTCCAATGCTTGCTTGGCCTGTACAGAAAAAGATGGTAAACAAACACGCACTTTCAGCTTTCATCTAAACAATTTGATTATATGAGTATTTAAATATCTGAGCATGACAATCAATTGCTATATATCTTTTGCCGGTTAGCTAGTGGAAAAGATTCAGCAAACACATGCATACTCTTGTACTCTAAACAGCAAAAACCTTTAAAAAACTTTTTCCAATAACCATAAAATACTTCACAAGTTAGGGATTACAGAAAATCTTCGACTCTACATCTTCGTGCAACTGTGGAGGTGTCCATAGTTTATATAAATATATGCATGTAAAATCTATTCAAATTTCTTAGAACATGGAGAGATACATGGCCATTAATTGTAAATTCTAATTACTAGAAGTAGCAGATAGCCATTTACTTGTTAGTGCCTTAACTTGGATGATGTTTAATTCTAACTGGTAAAACATAGTTATTAGATGCCTTCAGCAACAGATAAATTGAAAAATATAGTTAAAAACAAAACTGGTCAAACAGGTTGAAAGGCACCAAGAGAGTACTTAAAGTGCGTAAAACCTTATGAACCAGCTTATTCAAATCAATCGATTTACACCCTAATTATAAGTAAAAATATATTGTGCTTTTGGACAGGTTGTATTTCAGGTTAACCCAAAACTTTTCGATCCTCGCCATTAATAACTGTGTTTTTCCATTCTCTTATTACAAATACATATATGATACATGTGTCGACATGAGAGGGTAAGATTTCGTCCAAACCTTGTCACGCTCTGAAGTAAGTTCAGACCTCATTTTTGCCAGTTTGTCAAACTTAGCTTTAGCGGCATCAAACTTTGTCATTGTATCCTTGTATGCATTAACCTGAAATTCACAACTCACAAGTATCTAGCATAAAGATTACACTTGTATTAAGCTAAGAGGTAACCTGAGAATACATACCAGACTTTCACTCATGGTTAGGGCACCACAGTCTCCTGTGACATAAATTTCAAAATTGCCATTGTGAGGTCAGAATTCGCACTTGGTTATTTAACATAATCACAGGTAGGTACTATTAACATCAATCAATTGCATTTGCAGCAAAATAAAAGGTCTTTGGTATATGTAATCTCTTGCTCCACCGCAACATGTCATAAACTGTGAACCTTTTAATCACTAGGCCGGTGTATGAATAGAGGTGACAATTTTGACAACTATTTACAGATAGGTTGGATTAGGTTATGTTTGATCACTTACGCATCACATGGTCAAAAAATACAGATCAAGAGAAACATGTCAAATGGGTCTAAAGTCCCAAAAAATGTTTTTATCTTATGCATGAAACCTTCTGAATGATGATTTTACTAAAAAGGATTGTACTATTTCTAAAAAATTCATAACTACAGTTGACATGCTAATTATTTATGAAAATTTTTATAAGTTTTCACAAGAAGTCCTTTAGGTCAATCCAACCCACCCATTTAGCTACCTATCATATATGAATCCTGTCAATGGGGTAAATCTGTCTATGTTGTTTAATCTTTCAAAACGTTGAATCCAGCAATTGGTTGCTGATTCTAAAGCCTACACCCCTTAAGGGATGGTAGCAAGAACTCTTTAGCACTTGATAAAATAATGATATAAAGAATAATAACGGCTAAATTATGTCTTATGAACGTTGAAGTAGGAGATGAAGCTGCACCTGCGTATTCATTAGCTGAGCGCTCGATTTGTGTATCAACCTGCATCATGCAAATCAAGCATTAAAAAGAGTATTTGAGTCACTAAATAGATCAGATAATGCCACAATAATGAAATTGGGGGACTTCGGTAATAGGAATATGTTGGGTGATATAACTCCTCTTGATATCGACACTTTACATTAACAAAAGAGCTTCAAGTCTGATGAAAGAAAGCGCTATGCTACAAATTTAGTGTAAACGCTTCCCGGATCAGGTAGAAGTTTACAGCAAACCGATTTGGTGGTATTTTTTGGTAATCACGCCAGGCAGATGTTATGAGTTGTAACAGAACTACGATCGACATATGAAGCACCATCATGGCTCCTTGTAAGATGCTTTTCACTTATTAACTTACTCACTGAGAATTATTGAAGATATACAAAATTGCATTAGGAGAGACAATCATTGAAAGTAATAGTGAAATATAACCATCTTATTCCCTTCAGCAGGTTAACCAAATTAAGGTTAAATTTTAATGTTGATGATAATATGATAGTGAATACCGACAGTATTCACTCTGACAGCCTATTTGTCCACTAAATGATCCTCTAGGGACAAGAAATCGGTAGACTTTGAAGTCCTTCCTACCATCGTCTTCAACCATATATCAGATTCAATCATGTTAACTTAATGATTTCATAATACTGAAATAAATTGTACTTCTATACATGTTTACCCCTGAAATTAAGAGATTGTACTGTTACTATATCTGTTAAAAACCTTTCTTTTCCTTATTTGTTATCGCTAGTGTACCGTTCATGGGTATTTCACTGTATTCAAGTACAACAACAACCTTTACGATATTAGTAGGAAGTAAATTTGCTTGAAGTATAAGTGTATAACCCTCTATTATAGCTTCGTATATGTTATGCCTCGGAGGCAAAAAGTTTATTCATTATTTTTTCATATTAGAAGATCATAGATATTATCAGAGTAAAGGTTGTTAAGGTTCACTACCATTTCCTCCAAATTTGGGTGCTGATAAGAAGGGAATTTAACATATTGAACAGCCCATACCAATCTAATGACTAATATAAAACCTGTTGTCTTTGCATAAGTAAAACTTATCTCCTGTACTATTACTGAAATTAAAAGGTATCCAACAACGAACCCACAAACACCTAGCTTGAGCAATTGACTGAGAAAATTTGACCCTCAATAACAGGTTATACATACAATCACTATATTTTACAGGTATATGACTGTACTTGATATCAACAAAAAAGTAAAATAATGGGAAAAAGTGCACATGAATCAAAGACTAAGGGTAGAGATCAGAAATTACCAAACTATGCGTTCCAAGATTTGAGCTAGATTTGTGTGAATTTAACCAGTCCTACGCAAAAAAGGAAAGCATTATTATGCAACTGGTGTATATCACCAGCAAAAAAAACATGATGCATAGAAAGATAAAATACCTGTTGTTCTTTTAATTTGGTATTGAGATCTTCTCTAATCTTGCCATATGATGTACTGTTACATTAAACAAATTACATTCAGTACCATACAGTGCCTGGACCTGGAGTACATCGTATTTTTGATAAACTCTTTCTAATTACCGCTTCTCAGCAAGTTTAGTTGACAGATTGACTCTTTCCTGTTGGATAAGCTCCAATGTCTGCAGTTTTTTGCAAATCAAAAGATAAGATATACAAAAGCTAAAACCTCGTTAATCAGCTAACTTGAAATGCTGTTGAAGTAATTTAGAAATGGTATATCATATTGAATATATTCTTCTTTCAGTCATTCTTATGTGAACTTCAACAGTTTTAACTTCCAAAGAATTCATACAACTATAAAATAAAGGGTCTTGCAAAAATGAACTAGAAAAAACAGAGAGAGAAGAATGTGTTCCATTAGTCCTGCATATCTTTAATCTTCATCACTACTCCAGGGTCACATTCTTATAATAAATGAAGTAAAACAGCAGTGACTTGTCTTAAAGTTTCATATTTATATTAATCCCTTAGGATTGGCAAAAGAGTTGATGAAACCTGATTATTTTATATACTCATTAATCACTATTATATAATCATAAGTTTCTTGCAAGGCACAGGGCATTCACAAATTTGAATAATTGTAGAGCCACACTTTATATGTCTTGGGCTACGATAACCACTATTTAAAGATACACAATATCTACTTGTGATGCTACGCCTACATTTGGTCTGCTTGAATATGGCTCAAAAGCTTGTTGCCAGTAAATGTGCAAATTCTGCTTGGTGGTATGATCGTCAAGTAGCATATGTTCATCGATTGAGATCAAGACAAAGCATCACTCCACAGAATGGATTGCCAGTAGGCTTTTATGGTAATCTCTACCACCTAATGCTCATAAATTGTTACAAGTATGTGCTATTATGTACAAACTACAGAAGCATATACTGAAACTCAGTTTATGCTTTTACCTAAAGTAGAAGAAAAACCCACCTTAGTGAGTTACATCTTGTAGTGGTTAGCATCTAAAATTTGAGATGTCAAAACGGCTAGGACTACAATAAACAAGTTGCTTATCTACCAGAAACAGTTCTAAATGATAACAACTAGCCAATTCCACAAAGTCTCTTTTCATAAACAGTTTTAAATGGTGGAAGTTTCAAATATTAAAGGGGAACATAAATAAGCAAGTAAAAGGCATAGCACTACTCATTCTATAAAATCAAGCAGCTAAATCCTTCATGTACTCCCACCTAGACCCATAGATAGCATCTCCCAATCAATAGATACCACGTCTGAGCTTCATGAAACTAAATACAGTTACCGCAAGAGCTAAATAAAATTCACGGAAATTCAAAGATGCCCTGGGATGGTCTGTTGCTTGCAAACAACATAAAATAACCTTTTAAGAGCACTGCTTGGTTATCGACTACAATATTTTCCCTCTAACAACACTTACATGCAGGCTTTAAAGCATTAAGGTAGAGTGGTACACCACTCCACAAAGTCTCTTTCTCTCTGCAGAAGTACCAGGATACTTTGACAAAGTCACATACTCTCTCTATGATTGGCAGGTCTATTCTATACGCCAGGCCAAACCAATGTGGCAATATGGACCCTCAATATTTTTCACTAGTCTATGGAAAGTCTAAGGCCTTACTTCTGTGACTACCGAACTACTGAAAGTCCTTAACTCATTGAAATATCCTCAATCTCAAAGTCCAGTATAACATCCCACCTTTTATTTTATATTCAATTATTCGTCCAGTACTTTAATTTCAATGGGTCAAAACTCAAAATAACCCTACCTGCGACTGTGTGGAAGAATCACTCTCCAAAGAAGCAATTTTTCTTTGTCTCTCTAATATCTGGGAACATATGTTTCCCTTAGCCTTATTAATGAGGTCAGACTCCTCCTTGAGTCGTTTTGTCTCAGACTTAGCTGCATTATCACATAATCGACTGAGAAAAAGAAAGACCAGAAATGTACAAATTATGCCTGATTATTATTACAACAACAACAACAACAAAAAAAAAAAGTTCATCAGTTACTAAACAAGACCTATTCGAGAAAACTACTTTCTAGTTTTACAATATGAGGATGTTTGTTCTAGAAAATTAATAACATGTTCAAAACTATCCTTCAAATTTAATCAATAAGCCTTGCATTTTAGAATAGAGTGCCTGTTTGTTAGCCGTGTCGTTTATATAACATCCCCAATAATAAATTTTACATGATCATAAGATATCTCAATCCTTAAAAATTTACATTATTATTCTAATAAGATTTTTTTTAACAATTACAATTATAGAACAAAAACGAATAACACTTCAATATACGTAAAGAATTTACAAAATTAACGAATCAGTTTTCATTTCACGCTTCTCGCATGTATTTAGTTTCTCATTTGATCCCACGCGTATAAAACATTGCTTACGGCTTTCTTTCGTATATATTTAGCTACTCATTTGATCCTACGAAACATCATTCACCGTTTTCATATTCGCAGACACAATATAACTAACTATACTAACAATTATCAGATCTCTAAATTAAACAACAATTCTAAATTAAACAACAATTAGGCACAAAAAATGAACTACTTATACAACTTATATAGTTATATATTATAATAAAGCAAAATAATGCAAGTATAAATTTGAGTAAAAAATAGTAAATAAATTAGGAATTGGAATACCGAAATCGATCTCTTTCGTAATCGTCTGGAACGTAGTGATCTGCATTTGTTCTTCAACTGAAACTTTCGCCGCTTGATCCTCCACATCTTCAATTACATTACATCATCATATCAGCCTATCAGGATATTAGATATATATGTATATATATATATATACAGGAATATATAATCGGTAATTGAAAAAAATGAAGCAGTTTGAGAGGAAAATAAGAGAGGAAAAAACCGTTAATGTGAGAGCGCAGAGTTCGCATGTACTGTAAGTAGTCTTCCATTACTAACTGTGTGTGAAATGTGAGGGTTTTTATAGCTAAATGGGGAAGGATAGAGAGCAGTGAAGTGAAGGAACTTATTATATGGTGAAGTTACTTGATAGACCGTTCTGCATGAACATTTTATTTTTGTGATTTGGAAATTGGAATTTGGAATTCTACTATGAGGTTATGTATAATTTGGGAACGTTTGACCTGATATTAAATTTTGACTATTCAAAACAAATAGTTTGACCTCTCCTATCATGACATCATCTTTTCCTTTATCATCAAATCATCTTCTTTTCGATCTTCAGTCTCAGCTACATTTTACACCTTATCTATAGTATATAAGAATTAGGCACCGGGTATTCAAAACAAATAGTTTGGCCGCTAATACATTATTTATGGACATTATCTGTCAGAGAACGGGTATTCAGAGTATAGGACAACATGATGAGTATGGAAGAATATAATTAGCTCGTTATAATTGCGAGAGTACGGGTATTTAGAGTATGGAACATCATGACGAGTATGGGACAATATAATTGGCTCGTTATAATTGCGTTTAAATTTCGGTATATATTTCTATCTTTCGTTTTCAAAGTTGCATGTAATCTTATCTTTCGCACTTTCATTTTCAAAGCTGCAAGTAAGCTTTCGCACTTTCATTTTCAAA
>JANDBE010000047.1:6683785-6695964 GCA_024320915.1 Erigeron philadelphicus | reverse complement strand
ATTTTGTACGCTGGAATCGTGATGCAATAAAAGAAAATAATTTATTACTTTTTTTCAATAAAAACTTTGTGATTCCATTTAATGTATAATAATTTTACAACACTTTCAAAGATAATTAGTTAAAATCTTAAGTGACAAAAATTTCTAAGAAACATAGTGTTTCAAAAAAATATAGTTGTTAGCATTTTAACAAGTTCCTTAAACTTTGGTACATTCGAGAAATGGGTTTTCATGTCTTCAACCTGAAAAGTTGAAGGACAATCAATTGTAAATTCGAAAAAAAAACAATTAAAGTCAGTCTTACAATTTCAAGTGGAAGCACTGAAGTGAGTAGGATATCAATTATAGTTTTATCCAAATGACATGCAGCTGTAAACGCCCTCAATAAAAGCTTTTTGATTGGCCAGCTAGTTTCCATTTGATAGAACTGTACCATGTTGATAAGACTTTCGTATTGGTCGCAAGACATTTCATAACAACAAATATTTTCATCTGCATTTTCCCTTTAACATTAATGAAATTACACCATCGTTCCTTTATCTATTAAAATATCTCCATTAATCAATTATTTATATCACTTGACGCCGCATCCACCACCAATAGTCACTCTCACTATCACACTATCACCGTCATGATCACCGTCACATTACATGAGTACCATATTAATACTCTATACTTACATTAAAAATATTTCAAGAAGCCATAAAACAAAATAAAGAGTGTACGTAATAATTTCTTAATTCATTTATATGTCTCCTTATATTGCTGTGATGGCATTTGGGTACGTATAGTATTGAAAGTTGATTAAACCACTAGAATTCTACTATCTATCCAAATGAATAGTCCACTCAATCTTTGAATATTATCTTTGAAAGCTCAGTTATCTGCATGCAGTAGCGTAAGTTTTTCAAGAATTATAAGAAAATGGCAATGGCCGGCCACGAACACTAATTTCTTTTTTACATATTTCTGTTTGTCTTTTATTTCCAATCAGTATGATTCTTCATAAAATATTACCATTAATTTCACCATATAAATCAACCTTCAAACACCACTCAATTTCATGTAACAAGTCCAAACTTTTATGAAGTGTACGCTTTTGCAAAAAATCACCATTTTAGTCTTTTGCGTTATGTCGATTTCTTTACCTTCTTTCTCTTACGAACACGAACACGATAATCATGCTAAGAATCAAGAACAAGAAGAACCCGAAAATGTTTTCACTTCTTGTTTAACTAAGTTTGGTATCCGTAACTTTACGACCCATTCGGATTCAAACGATGATTCTTCGGTTTATTACCAACTTCTAAATTTTTCCATACAAAATCTAAGATTTTCGAGTCTGTCCTTGCCAAAACCGGCTGTTATCGTGTTTCCCGAGACGAAAGAACAATTGGCTAATACTGTTGTTTGTGCAAGACAATCATTGCTCGAAATTCGGGTAAGGTGTGGTGGTCATAGCTATGAAGGGACATCATCAGTATGTATGGAAGGAAGACCTTTTGTAGTGATTGATATGACTAGATTGGATAGTGTGTCGGTGGATGTGAACTCGGGAACCGCTTGGGTCGAAGCCGGTGCAACGCTTGGTCAGACATACTATGCCGTCGCAGAGGCGAGTCCGGTGCATGGTTTTTCGGCCGGGTCGTGCCCGACCGTGGGAGTCGGTGGTCACATTTCGGGCGGTGGATTCGGGTTATTATCACGAAAATATGGACTAGCGGCCGATAATGTGGTTGATGCAGTTTTAGTGACAGCTGACGGTGAGTTATTGGACCGCGATGCGATGGGAGAGGATGTTTTTTGGGCAATACGAGGCGGTGGTGGTGGGGTCTGGGGAATTGTGTATGCTTGGAAAATTAAATTGTCAATTGTACCAAGAACAGTCACTTGTTTTGTCGTGTCTAGACCAGACACGAAAGGACAAGTGACTGATTTGGTCAACAAATGGCAACACGTTGCCCCTAAATTGACTGATGATTTCTATATATCATCTTTCGTAGGTGCATGTTTGCCCGAGCGGAAAAACAAACCGGGTATATCAGCTACGTTCAAAGGGTTCTATTTGGGACCAAAAGCAAAAGCTTTATCCATCGTAAACCAAAGTTTTCCTGAGCTAAAGGTCGTGGAAAGTGACTGCAAAGAAATGAGTTGGATCGAGTCGATTCTTTTCTTCTCGGGTTTCGGAGATGAAAGTATGGTTTCCGACTTGAAGGACCGATTCTTACAAGATAAATCGTATTATAAGGCCAAATCAGACTTTGTTAGGAAACCTATTCCACGATTTGGCTTAACCACCGCACTCGACATACTTGAAAAGCAACCAAAAGGATTTGTGATTTTAGACCCGTATGGCGGCGCAATGGAAACCATAAGTAGTGACTCGATCCCATTTCCTCATAGGAAAGGCAATATTTTCACTATTCAATATCTAGTCGATTGGAAAGAAACGGATAATGACAAAACGAATGACTACATAGAATGGATACAAGGCTTTCATGCCTCAATGACGCCATATGTGTCGCAGGAACCACGAGCTGCATACATCAACTACATAGATACTGATCTTGGAGTGATGGACTGGATTAAAACTCGGCTCGAGTCAGATGATGATGCGGTTGAAAAGGGCAGGGAATGGGGGGAAAAGTACTTCTGTAAAAACTATGATCGACTCGTGAGGGCAAAGACACAAATCGATCCGTACAATGTTTTTAGGCATCAACAAAGCATTCCTCCGATGTTGTCAGGGAACAAGAATGAAAGGGATAGGTTGAGCGAGTAATCTAAGGAGTGATATACATCCAGTTGTTCTTTAATTGTCTTTGTTTCTATGTAAAAAGCTGTGAAGTATCCAACAAATACGTTATAGTGTTCGTTTTTTCGTTCCAAACTCAACTATTATACGTGCACTATAACATATTCCACATTACATATCTATCAAACAACAAAATCATACAAATTTTACTTTTAGGTCACAAAGTTTAAATCTTAAAACCTAAAACATATTCCTTCTGGTCAGAGAGGTCTACCTGCAATGACTCGAGGCTATCCGAAAAGCATGTTGTAGTTATAGAATTAATCGGCTCGCAAACCATCATTCCAATCAAGATTCGGAGATCAGGTATGCAGAACAAGTTCAAGGCACGATGATAAGTAGCCAGTTCATTAAATTATAAGTGGGCTTTCAAAAGAAAATATACTTGGGCTTCTTATTTTCAAGTCACAATTGTGGTTTGGAACTGCGAAAATATATCCTGCATGTTACGGATTAATTGATTAGAATTTGAAAACAAATTAAATTACACTGCCCAAACCATCAACATATATGGATAGACAATAAGAATAAGAATATACTCTAAACGAAATTTAAGCCCATTAGGTAACCAGCCTGTAGATATAAAAAAAAATAGACCAATTTAAATCATCCAGAAGTATTCGTGGCAGGAAGCGATATTATTAGTTGGAGGTACGAATTTCATGAACTTAGCTAGTTAGCTATTCTATTGGTATTTGTATGTTTATTATTATTCAGAAATCTATGCTTTAGACAAACAGTTTACTTACTCTCTTTTTTCATATTATATATTCTGAACATCTTATTAGATGGATCCGAAGCAAGATTCTAAAAAACATGGTCAGCAAACTATTTGTGGTTTGTTGCTTAGAACCTCAACGAAGCCAAAGACGAGGCCAGTCACATTGGTGATCAAATTTTCTACACTATACACAACCCATTACTTCAATACAGGTGTCAAATCCCCGAGTTGCACAACAGACGTATCCGGGGATATTTCCATGGGTGGCTAATTCTCTCTGATCAACCAAGTAATGTCAATTGGTCTCTTTAAAATCCAATCACTTCCAAGATGATCCATTTTCCCGACTTGAATAAAAGGATTGGAGATTTACATGAATGTTGTTTGTCGTCTCCTCCTGGGGATCCAAGTTCCATTATCCTGTTAACAACAATCGAAAAGCCAACTATCATTTTTTTTCGGGTAGGTCTTAAAAGAATCAAATTAAGATGGGCTGAAATGTCATACACTAAACAGCTCAGGAGCATGAGCAAAGTAGATGTAAATGGTTTCCTAGAAAATCCAACTTGTTGCGACGGTAAAGTTTATGCATTGGCTTTAGAATATTGGCTTGTCATACAGGTTGGTTAAGGACAAACAAGTTGTGATAAATCTATTGCCATTTGTGAAATTGTCTAGTACTTACTGCGATCGCTTGAATAGGTGTCCTTGGTATGGCTATGTCGGCTTGAATTCTTACCTAAAAGGGTCTTGTACGTACAGACTTGTTCTTCATTGACATATATTTTGAAGATGAAACAAGTAAAAAAGTTATTGATGTGAATCCTCATAAATTTAATAAGGCTAGGATGATGTGGGAGGAGGTGAAGGACCTAAAAAAAAAGGTACATTTTTTGTTGAATTCGATTGTGATGAAGACTTTATATATTACAGACCGGAAATTTCCTCAGAGTTTGGTGGTTATATACATATGATCGACAAAACGAGCAAAGTAGCATACTCGTACAATATCAAAGATAGAACCATCTCCCTATCTTCTATGCCTTGTCTAGTACATGACGACCAAAGCCAAGTGACAACATTGGCATTGCTTGAATTCAGGTATTGCATATGCATCGTTTTTTCACCATGTTACTTACTATATATTAGCATACACTCTTTTCTTAAAATCATACTTTTGTGTAGGTTAGGTGATCATGCTGATGATTTCGAACAAGAAGAGGACAAGGACAAGGACAATGAGATAGTGGAAGGATTTTTTTCATGTGATGAGGTTAAGCTTCAAAGCAGGATGGATGAATCACACTTGCTGAATGTTCCCTTTGATGTTTTGGCAACGATTATGGAACTTTGTGTCGGTGTTGACTACCTAAATTTCTGTGCTGTATGCAAAGGCTGTCATATTGCAGCACCTCCAGTACAATGGAGCAGCGCAACCTCACTAAAGAGATTGCAGACATATTCATTAGTTTCTCCATGGTTAATGGTGTTTGACTACCAGCAAGGCGTTATGACTTTTACAGATCTGTTGTTGGGTGATAAGTACTACAAAAAAAAACCTGAACAATTGATTGGTTTCCAAATATTTTGTTCCAGGTATGGTTGGTTGATGTATAAAATTGATGGACCCTTGGTGTTTTTTAACCCCTTCACGAATGATATTCGCGAGCTTCCAGATGTGAGTTATTTAGAAAGCCTCTGTTTCTCCGCACCACCCACTTCCCTCAATTGTATAGTCGTTGGATTTAAAACAAGAGGAGTGAACCACATTTTGATCCATTTCGTAGCTAAGGAACCCTATTGGCATATACGTAGCTGGGATGATCCATATTCTTTTCGGTTTCCTACCTTTAGGGTCATGAGGACTCATGGGAGTCATGGGAGGAGGTTGTCGTTGAAGCCCCAAGAAGTTGTTGCAGGACTCAAGCTAAACGCTTCTTAGCTAAATGTGATCAACATCTTATTCAAGTCATTGTGGGCGAGCTTGGAGAGTCCATTGAGGTATTCAATCTGAATGACTCTAATAAACAATGGGAGAGAATATATAGTTTAGGAAAACACATGATTTATATTTGTCGTACCAATTGTCTCTGCATTGAAGCCAAATCACCAAGAATGGAGAACAAAATCTACTTTCCGAGATTACATTCTGCAAACGGGAAAATAGTGTTCTATTCTCTCGAAACAAGCAGGTATGGCACATTCAATGGTAGAAACGCGGAAGATAGCTTAGGAGATTTCTTCGAAACTGATTATCACACCAGCCCACATACCTGGATTGAACTAAATTGGTCTTAAGTAACTTCTTAATTAATTTGTAACTTTGTCATCGCACTATTAGAACATTGAGTTGAAGTGCTTCAGATCATTTGATTTCTTATTCTTGAATTTTCATGTGTATTCAAAGTTTACTACAGTAATTTTTTGATTTAGATCATGTTTATGATATTTTTTTTTTATGTTTTAATAAATCGTTCTTACAATTAGATACATTTTTGTTTGAGGGTTTTCTATCAGTAAGGGATACTTTTATTGTCATGAACACCAAGTGTTCGGTAAAAATTTTCAAACAATAATTTGTTGCATTTGGCCGGATATTAATCCAACTTTCTGAATTTTGCATTATCGGTAAAATTTACTTTTGGACTCGTTAATTCACAAACCAACTCTTATAAAAATAATTGAATATTTTGGTCAATATAATATAAATGTCACTTATAGACCTGTTTGTTGATTGTAAATCAACATTAACAGATATGCTAAAAGACTTGTGTCAAAATACTGGAATTTTGAATTCTATTTCTGTTGCACTGTTGTCTAAGCAGATCTTTTAAGTTTCAATTATTCACCTCGTTGCAACCATAACTCTAGCAAGCATAGGGCATATACAAGTTACAATTTGACTAGTACTACTTGAGGGGCTTCATACCCTGCACATGTTAAGCAACAAAAAGAAAAAAAAAAAGAAAAAAGGGGATTAGATTATCAAAATGTTAAAGATCATGGTAGTATCTTTAAATTGTTATCATAATGGTAAACGATAAGGAGAGTAAAAGGGAACGAAATGATGAAGAATGGTAAAAATTAGTCTACCTTGGATGCACGGAACTCATTGACTGCCTGGCGAAGGGAATCATCTGATAAAATCAGACGTGAAAGAGCTCCAGTGCTTAGCCTGCAAAGACCAGCAGATACTGTTTAAGATTGACGAGTGCTTCATATATGAGAAAACAAGATAACAGATGTAACATCTGAAACTCTATTAACTTAATCTTCAAAAGAGGCGGCAATTACAACTGACAGTTATATTTCAAACTGGATAGTTTGGCTGAAAAGATGGTTTGTGAATTTGAGTAGATTATTTTATTAATCCCTCCCCACTCGGTTTGTGAATTGAGTAGATTGAATTATTAATCCCTCCCCACTCGGTTTGTGAATTGAGCAGATTGAATTATTCCCACTCCACTCTAGGCATGAGCATGGATCAAAACCCTCCGCGCAAACCCATGACCAGGGAAATCAAAAAGATCAAACCCGTGACCCGGCCCGTTACCCCTTTCGGACGGGTCAGTTCGGATCGGGTTCGGCTCGGTTCTTGGATTTAAGGGATTTGTTCTTCATTTGTTAAAACCCGCCGGAAACCCGTAGGAGCAACAAAATCAAACCCGTGACCCGGCCAATTACCCTATCGGGCAGGTTGGTTCGAGGCGGACAGGCCAGGGCCGGGTTGCAGGTTTTAGGGTCATATGCTCATCCCTACTCCACTCCCCTTGAGGTGTATTTTTAATGCGTACATCCAAAACCACTTTCTTTATACTTTTAGCGACACTTTGACAGAACTTTTCTACAAAAATTTGGATGGAGTGTTATGGGTGAAGCCACCTGTCTATAAAAATGACTGGATTGCTTTATCCAACCAGCCCATTTCAATACCAAAAGAAAATCCAAATACAAGAAGGGTAGCCTAGTCAACAACCATTGAAATGGATAACTTTTATATATCATCTCACATCAAGGTAAAGCCTGAAGAACACATGGCTAAATTTAAATCTCCTTATAGAGGGGGCCTCTCTTTAATATTATAAGCTGCTGATTTTCAGTAGTAATGATAATTAAAAAAAAAAAAAGAAGTTAATATATATTTTAATATTCAACAAGAGACATTCTATATAAGTTCATACTTATAAAGAAGTGGCATGTCACTTCTAAGTGGATTGTTGCTTTGTTGCACTATCGGTGCATGTGTGTTGTATAGCCAGCTTGGTATTAAGCCAAGTTGCCTAAACTTGAAAGTAATATATACAAATTAACCAGGGTGAACCATTTTACCCAAAAAAAAAGTGACATTCGTTATATAAGACAATTATTTAGTTGGTGTCTAATTCATATTTTATTAGATAAAATAAAAACATCCGTATCCAAGTCTTAACATTTATGGAAGTTAATTAATTCACAATTCAAATGGGACATTTATATATCAAGAGACAAGGGACAATGCATCAAAGAATAAGATACTGCAAGAAATTTGTGCATGCTTAGATTTGTACATTAAGTTCATTATTTGTTAGTACCTTGAATGCCATTATAATACACTTCTTTAGTAATATATGCAAGAAAATAAAAGAAGATCAATAGATTATGCCACATACCCCAATTTCTTTGCAGCATCAGCTACAGAACCTTCTACAGCGAAAATTAGATCTAATAAAGCTTGCATTCCCTAAGAAGGCACACTAGATGATATGTTAAAATAACTCTACAATACTTAAAACTAATGAGTGGGGTGGGAATATATATACCAAAGCGAACTTCGGGTTATTCGGCCCAATTTGAGGTCCACATTCTGAACCTCTTATAGTTGACTTTGGTGGAAGAACTTGAAGAAGCTCGGGAGGAGGCGAGTACGTTTCAAGATCTATAGCGTTCCTGACTAGTCCAATACATAAACGTACATATCAATTACCAAATAGATCAAATACATAACATTAAAGATATTTAGGTGTTATACATAAATTTTAAGAATTAGTATCCAAATTCAGAAAGTTGCATGCAACTAAGACAGATAATAAAAAATAACATGCACCTTTAAGAGCTAACAGACTTCGCAATCGAGCTATAGCAGATGCACGATTTTTGTGCTGCGATCTATCCTCGGATGCCTACATAAGCAAAAGAGCACAATCATGAAGCACGCTAAAGTACAAACAAAACAACTCAAGTGACCTTGCCTTTCAGATGGCCACAGAAACTGTATTATTAACACATTGAGAACAGAGGTAATGGATTCCCCTATAGTAAATAATCTTGCCTTTCATTGTTTCACCACCTCGGCTATATAAACTAACTTTCTGAATTCGAAACTTGACTGCATACTATAACTTCTATTAAAAACTTTAAACAATTATATTTCACTTTTTAAAAAGAAAAATAATGTGCAATTTATGACAAATTTAAGCCACACACATTGAACTATAAATTTCTAAACACTCTTCAAAATCCATGTCGAATTAGCACCACAAGTGTATATTAGATGTGCATTTTAATACATGAACATTACAACGGAACCCTTGCAAGTTCAAAACTATATATATGAAAGCATAAACTTCTAAACAATCTTATAATCCATGTCAAATTTGCACAAGAGTATATACTAAATATTCATTTTCAACATTATTTAGAAGAATCAGAATGACAACCACCATGTAATTCTTCAAATCTAACTATAGTAACAAAACAATTACAAAATCATGAAATACAATGCAAACAGTCCCTAAACTGTAGTATAAAGATTATAGTCAGATAAAGAACTAGGTAAGTTTGTTAATTAAAGATATGAACTTTCTTTTTATAGTAAGACTTGGAACTGTATTACGGATCTATATAGAATTATAACTGAAACCCATATTGGAAGTTGACAAACACAATGTGGAATTTCAAAGGGATCGGTAGCAATAAGGGCGTTAAGCCCAAAGTTGAGACAAATACTTGTCCCAAGAATGCAAGGAGGGCTCTCTATATAATCATGCCTGATAGGTCACTTTTGATATTCATGGCTGTATATACTCTAGTTAAGTTTCCATCATGTAACACTCACAGTAATATAGAACATAATATCTCCGATTCTTGCCCATGAACTAAACCAATTGATCCGAACAAACCACTTAAAGATCCTTGTGTTCGGATTTTCCTTTTTTTTGCTACTAGAATTCAATCCTTACCCCATGCAAAGGCCGGAAGTTCTTTTCTATCATTTAGGTAGAACCTGGAAGTATCATCTCTACCTAGGTAGGGTAAAATCTGTCTACATCATAACCTTTCCCATATACTGTTGAGGTTTTGGGACTCAAAACCCGTAGAAGACAATGGTGTGCAGTTTTTTTTTCCTTTCCTTAGTGATGAAATAAACATAACAAAACATTATCTCTATAGGTTTCACTACATGGCAATGTCTAATGATAGAAAAAGATATATGCCATTGCCCGATGACCGGTCAGCCAATAGAAGTGAACCATTGGCTTACCCTGAGGCAGTACTTATGGTTAATCCAGTAGAACCAGGGTTCAAAGGCGAGGTACGTAAGAGGGATAACTTCTTGATTATAACAGATGCTTTTCCCTTGATTAGAGGTGTAAGTACTTTAAGTCTTAACATGTATAGTAGTATAAAGCAAGTAGAAATTGGTATGTTTGGGCATGCTATCGACGTAATATTTGATTATATGGTTTTGGTACCTTTCATGTAGGTAGACGATAAATATCAGTATTCATGTGAAAATAAGGATCTAAAGGTTCATGGATGGATATCTATAGACCCGCCTATCGGATTTTGGCAAATTACACCAAGTAATGAGTTTCGAACAGGTGGACCAACAAAACAAGAACTTACCTCTCATGTTGGCCCGGTTAATTTAGCTGTAAGAGTAGCTACATATGTCATATTTTCAATTTCCTTGACATTTAACGAATATAAAAAAGGTAGTTCATCGGTGCCATTTTGTTTCATGAACGGTAGATGTTTATTAGTGCCCATTACGGTGGAAACGATTTAGTTCTCAAGCTTAAAAATGGCGAGCATTGGAAGAAAGTGTTTGGCCCAGTTTTTATGTATCTCAACTCAAAAACGACAACAGAAGACCCTCTTACGCTTTGGGATGATGCCAAGAACCAGGTTATTGCAAACTAGTTTTTATAAACTAAACTACATCTTGGATGGTCTTGTACCAATAATGATCTTATATATAATCACTTATCGATAAAATGATCATATATAGATGCTGAATGAAGTAGAAAAATGGCCTTATACTTTTCCAGCTTCGAATGACTTTCACCAAGCTCATGAGCGTGGATCTATTAGTGGTAGATTATTTGTATACGATAGGTACGTATAGTCTCTCTGTCAATAAGTTGAAAAAAGGACTACTTGTGAAATGTATGAAATTTGAGTTTATGTTTACAAGTTAAGGTTCATTAGCAAGGATCACAACCCCGCAAACGGTGCTTATGTTGGATTAGCTCTACCAGGAGATCCTGGATCATGGGAACGCGAAAACAAGGTTTGGATCAAACTTTAACATTGAAATAAAAGCAAATCTGCAATCTTTTGACTCCAAAAGTAATTGAGAAGCATATTTTCATGAACAGGGTTATCAATTTTGGAATAAAACGGACGTTGATGGCAATTTTGATATCAAAAACATATTGGCGGGCACGTATAATGTATATGCTTGGATTTATGGATTTATTGGCGACTACAGAAATCCAACAACCATCACCATAACACAAGGTCTTCTATCTAAGTACTGTATTTCATATGTACACCGTGATTATTAAAGAGGTTGGGGTGCAGAACAGACCATCGTATTGCAAATCCATTTTGGCTATTTAAAAAGTAAATCTTTAGATATCAATCCATTTTTAATATTTTTTCCCCCAAAAAACAACAAACCAATCTCTTAAAAATTGGTACGAATTCCCATATTTTCTAAGAGTCAACAAAGTTTAATGTCGGGTATAGATCCATATCTCGCCAAATAACGTTATCCATGTATATAAGTTTGTGGGCTACTCTCCGTATCACCATATGGTTTTAGAGAGGAATCTCATTGGGCTTATATTGGGCTTAATGATCAGGGCTGAAATGGTTTCAACAGTTGGTATCAGAAATATGGTTGCAGACTTACAGCCCTTGATATTTGGTAGGTGGACATCATTGAAAGAGAGGCCCAATGCGGAATACGGGTTTAAGGGGGGTATGTTGGGCGTAACCCACATCCCACATTATATTTGAAATAACTCTATATTATTTGAAGACGGTCCTAACATTTATATATAATGGGATAAGGTTTATTTGAGAATCATTCATATATGAACATAAGTAATAATAGTTATAACTTGATATTTTTATATGTGCATGAATTTGTTCATATAGACTATTCACATATGAACACCAAGTCATAATTAAAAGTTTCTCATGGTTCTTCTAATTCAAATAGTTCTCATTTGAACCTTTTCCTATATAATGAGCAGGTTGTAACATTGAACTTGGTGATCTTATTTTTGAGCCCCCGAGAAATGGTCCGACGTTATGGGAGATTGGCATACCCGATCGCTCTGCATCAGAATTCTATATTCCTGATCCCAACCC
>JANDBE010000047.1:6669618-6683685 GCA_024320915.1 Erigeron philadelphicus | reverse complement strand
ACGCGAAGGCTATCAAACATATAGCATTGGTAGAAATCAAAAAGATGCTACCCGCAAATGGGATGAGCTTATAAGACATACCAAACATGCCCTGTCTAGATTTCAAATACATCAAGATGGCATGCAACATACTCATTCAGGATGAATTCAATCATGTTAAAGATAAACTGGAAATAGAACATTAAGGATAACGTGCAAGCCTGACAACTGAACAATTAAAAGTATACGACATCAACATGGATGCAGTTGCACAAGATGACGGATGCGTTTTCTTCCTATATGGATACAGCGGCACGAGAAAAACATTCGTATGAAAGACATTATCATCGGCTATCCGACGCAAAGTAAGCATAGTCTTAAATGTCGCATCAAGTGGGATAGCATCCCTGCTAAGAACGACCCATTCGAGATTTGCAATCCCACTTAATCCCACTAAAGACTCATTTTGTAATATCAGTGCGGACAACCCATTGGCAGACTTAATACGAGAGGCTACATATATTTTTAATATAATGTGCAAACTATTGCATGACTTTTATTTTAAATTATGTTCTTAACATTTTCCAACATTGTTTTTTGGCTAATTTACTTTTCATTCAATAAGACCTTTTAGCTTGCATATACTTTTACTTTGATAATAATAATAGTCTAATCTTTATAATAAAATAAACCCGTGTATTTGACACGGGTCTAAAATATAGTTTACAATACTTATGGCAACAAACTCACAATTACACTAAATAATAATCATCAAATAAAAGAAACAATTATAGTATATATAAGAAATAAAAAACCTGAGCGATAATGCCAGTAGGAAGATGTTTAATCCGAACAGCGGATTCGCGTTTATTTCGGTGTTGACCACCAGGACCTGATGACTTATACGTATCCATTTCACATTGACTCAATAATTTCTCATCAGACATTGATACATATTCTTTCCCGCTGCCTACACACGAAACTACTCCTCCTACTGGTTGTGGTGTTGTGTGATTATAACGAAATAATGGATGATGGGTTGGTGAAAACGGTGTCGTTTTGAGGGATTGAAATTGTTGTCGGAGAAGGAGTATTGATGGTGGTTTTGAAAGTGGAAACGGTGTCGTATTGGGAAGGAATTTTGTTAAGGATTTTAATACTGTCATTTTCTGGAGTGAAAGGAAAGGTGGGTTTTGGGCAAACATAAATACTATATGGATATTTGTTAATATCGTTATTATATTTAAGGTGAAATTTTGGAAAAGTGTTTGATTGTGTTTTCAGCTTAGTTGGAGTGTTCTCTTTAATGGCCAACGAATAAAGCCGGTTATCTGAGGTACTCTAACGGCGAAAGACAATTCTATATTTATGTGAAAGCAGATAGGATTATCCAAGTCAATCGTGTCGTGTAATTTTTATAAAAATGGAAAAACCAATGAAATGTAAGTTAGGATTTGAATACCCAACCTCATAAGTAAAACATGAATGTCTCATTATGCCATATGTAGAACTATAGATCATGGCTTGGTTTAGGTTCTAACTATCCTTTATTATAGTGATTTATAGTAATAATAAACTTGATTTGAATGGTAGAGTTGAAAAGTGAAAAACATTGTTTTTTGTTTTCTTGAAAAATATTTTTAAAAAACCCATAAATATTCTTAAAAAACCCATAATTACAACATTTTTTATGTTTTTCTATGATTTTTGGAAAACAAAATGGGAAACAATAAGTGTTTTTCACAACCAAACACGCCATTAGCATCTCTTTTTGCCTTTTCACCAAAAAAGGCAAACATTTGGGGAATGAAATATGCATACATAGACTAGCCAGGCACAAATATTAGCTGGAATTAGACGTGTTCGGTGCAGGACCAGAGACTCTGAAAGCACCAAAAGGGGTTTGTGACCATATCTTGATCCATTTACCCGTCTATAGGTTAAGACATGTTCAAAAAATCAGGAGAATACAAATAATGCCTGGGCAGGCGAGAATGCCAAGTAAGCTTGCATAAAGAAAGCAACCAAGAATAGTCTGCACGCAACTAGAGTGTTGCATAGTTGCAAAGTTGGAGTATAAAACTACAAAATGTAAGTAAGAACTGTTTCAAGTATTCATATGAAGAAACAACAAATAAATTACAAACAATGTAAACAACAGAATGAGATTAGCTTTTTTCCAATCATCACCCTGCACCTTACTAGTATTCGTTTCTATAACCAAAAAAAAAGAACTACCTTTACATGGGGAAAAAGATGACTATAGTACATTTTGCCGCAGAATAATGGCAACAGGTAAAAGATCACCCAAAACTAACCCAACAAAAAACAGACTCCTACATGGTTGATTGTTGAAACCGAGTACTGAGAAGTTTGTTGTTGAACCATTTACAGTTACTGATTAAATTCTTCATGACGTAATATGAACAACACTCTTTTCTATGTCTAACAATTCCCACATGCCTTTGTCATCACTCATCAGCTACCATGTCATTCAAACACATTATAGTACAGCAATGAACGCTAAATGCCATGTCAAGAATATTTACAACTCGGTCATCAGGTGCCGCTAGCAACCTCGGCAGCACGCTGCCTCATCATCTCCATTACAGCTGCCCTCCGACGGCTGTCTGCTTGTTGTTGCAGCCTTCTCAAATGTTCATTCAAATCTCTGTTTCGGGAAAAATAAACAAATTTACAATGAAGATAAATTCCACATATTGCATCAACATGCTTGGTAAAAGACACTGTAAAAATACATATATGATGAATATAACCATTTACAAGGAAGAAGTGCTTGTTCATTTCTGATAAAGACATGCATGTTTTTCTATTTGCGTTCTGGAACTGATCATGTCACTATCCACTTTTAGTATTTGTATAAACAAATTATGCCTCTCGTTATTTGAAATAATCGGCTTTATTTAACCCTTTGTTGGTCATCTTATCTATCAATTTCTCAAATAATTAACTTCCAAATTTGAATATCTTAATAGTGGAAATCAAATAGTATAAGCACATATAACCTATCTTCTACAACCAAGGTTACAGGCCGAGCATAACTATGAATTTTAGGCAGGCCGATTATAATCCCTTTTTTTCATATTGTATAGTTTTGCCAATTTGTAAAGATATCTATTTGAAAAAAAAAAACTTGTGAAGATAATCGTAAAAGCAAAGATGATTGTATATTTATATGTATAAACAAGTAATGTGATATTAAACTGATACTGGAAAGAAACAAATGACGGACCTGCATCGAGGCACATGACATTGAGAATCTTTACAAGAGCGAGCATGAAGTTGAAGGAGATACCACATTCTCTTGCAAAGAACACAACCCCCAACAGCACGTACTTTGCAATTAATTCCATGTCTAAAAAGTCCCTTAACTTTACGACAGTTTGGATACTGGCAAACCGGAGATCGACACAGAGATGCATGCACCAGGAGATCAAGCATTTTTCTTAGCTGCAAGCAATATATGGATTCTGTTAATAAGTTGTAAACTAGCATTGAGAAAATGAGTTGATTTGGGTTATCTTTATCCCTAATGGGTCCATACGGATTTATATTGCAATAACTAGAGGTGGATATATCACACAAAGTGTAACTCTTAATACTATACAGTGAACAAGGTTGGGTAGGTTGGAAATCGGCCAAAGGGTATATATTTAATTCATACAACTTCCCCAATAAATCAACTTGGTTTACAACTGAAATGATAATAACTTTTGTTATTATCTGACAAACTGATTATTAATGATACTAGTCTTTAGACCCGTGCGAACAGCAGGCAATGTATGATTGTATAGTAACGATTTTAACTTATTTGAATAACTAGTTTCTACTAATTAAGTTGGAGTTTGCTAAACATACCCCTTGAGGCTATGGTAAGCATAAGTAATATATAGTACATGACCATTGAAAATTATTTTTAGGAGGCGGTTATGTTTATGTACAAGAATTTAATGCATAGTTTCTTTTCTCTGTATCGAAGATTTATATTCTTATTTATTTCACTTTAGTTTTGAACTCATTATGTTATTTTCATATATAACTTATATTTGTATTGCATTTGCATAATATTAATATATGATATAATGATATTTTACATAAATTTTTTTTAAAGGAAGAAATTCAAAGTATCCGTGAACATAGCTTTAATTGTTAATAAATATTAAGTCAGTTTGTAAATAAAATGTAGTTTTTGTGATGTGTATAAAAAGTGACAACAAAAAGGAAACACATCATACAAAGATGTGTATTAATTCTAATTTATTAAAGTGATATCTAAAAATAGTTAGTTAACTAATAAGTTAAGAATGTGTATACATTAATAAGTTAAACTAACAGGTTAAAAGAAATTTGGCATTTATTTAGATAAAATTTGTTTTAAATTTTCATTTGAAAGAAAAGTTACAAGAGAAATAAAATGGTATTAACAACTTTTGGAAAGATTGGTAGTTATATGGTATATATATTTTAGTTAAAGACTAAGTAACACCGTACCCGCGCAATGCGGTGGCAGTGACTGGTAATGATGGCGGCGACTATTGGTAGTGGTTGCGTTGAGTGGTGTAGGTTGATGTAAATGTAATTGATGTAAATATGGTAGTGGATATATTTTAGAAGATTTTAAGGAGTAAATTATTAAATTAAAGGTTTAGAGTGTAAATTTGTTAATTAAGGGCATATTGGGTAATTTATTATAAGCCTTTCCCAAAAAGGGGTTCATTAAGGGCAATAAGGTCATCTCCAATGTCGTATTTTATTCTCACTGTTTCCAAAAGGAGGGGGGGCTAAAAACTTTATAAGGTAATATAGATAATGACATGAAAGGACCAAATAAATTTCATAGGAAATAATTCTATTAGAAATTGGATTTTCCTTTTATTATAACTATATTTGGATCCATGTGGACACACGGACAGTGTATGGTAAGGATGTACATATATTTGATGGACTAATAAGCACTAGTAAAAACTCTAATGTAAAAAATTTATAAATCCTTAATTTCGTGATATTTTGGAATTTTTATATTCTTATTTGTGATATTAGTGTTATGTCAGTTTCATATATTATGTATACTCGTAATGAATGAAAGTGGAGGACTAAACTGATTTAATTTTAAAAGATTCCTATTGATTGATATTTTTATTATTATGTATTTATTTTATTATTATTTTTGAACAGTAAATATTTCCATTTATAATCACCGAACATTACACAGCAATAATAGCGAGGGTTCTATTGGTTGATTATAATGACTTTTTCCTATAATTAAATTTAGATTATGTTATTCATTATTTATGAGCAATAGGTGTACTGGTCCAACCACACCGATGCGCTCCATTACTGTTACATGATTTACATCATAAAACTACCTGCTATGAACTAGCTTGTTATAATTAAAACGACCAATCTACAATACCACCTCTAGTAACTACATTAAAATATATGAACAGTTTTAAGCTATTCCAAGCTAAAGCTATACTTACCTGCCCAACCAACCCAATTAGAGATAATGAAAATATGAGATATATCAAGCATACCTGTATAACACGTTGTTGCCTTGCTTCTTTATTTTGTGCATCACGTTCAGCAATTGATGGATGATGTGTCAACTTATGAGGATGATCAATTCCTCCATCCTTGTAATAACATGAATTGCAAACATCATAATCGGGGCAGGTCTCGCACCGCCAACCTTGTCCAGTTTCAATATCAAGATGGCATCTATTGCATGTTGTTACAAATGCAGGTGCAGTTGGATTGTGAAGATGATATAAAACCATCATCGAGGAATGTTTAGCACGACGAAGAGTGTCATATTGATAATGATTTCCTTGGCAAAGACTAAGAAAAGCCTGTCGGGTATCAAAAAACTCACTCTCGAGAATTTCATCTTTATCTTTGGTATCTGTAGGCACATCATTAATCTCCATCTGCAAAGTTGATTTTATTAGTTAGGATGTTCGAGGTGAATATATCAGACCCACTTAGCAATGGTTAATTTGGGTAGATGTTTTATATATTTACAATTTATCCACAAATTAAACACTAAAGTGCTTGCAGCTCTACCCAAGCCCACCCATCTTGCCACCTATAGCACAACGTAACAACTCAAAGACGACGTAACTTACAGGATAAAGTGGATGTTTCTCCCTGTGATTGATAGGATGTCTCTCCCTATCCTCACGCGTTTGCTCAATTTCGTGACACCTGCAACATTTGTTAGATTAATAATAAATATGTTGTTTGACTAAGAAAGGCAAGTGATCACTGCTTCCACTTATAACAGTTACCTTAAAGGTACAGATTAGTAGACAGGTCAAATTGGTAAAATTACAAACAAACAAAAAAATCTGATGGGCCGAAAGCCCCTACCAAAGTACATTTTTAATGAATAAACGATAAACCTCCTAGATCATCCTATTTAAAACACTATACAAGTAATTTACTAAAGTTTTTGTAAATACATTCGAGAGTCAAGACACCAACTATATATAAAAGTTAATATAGATACGAACAAAAATGTGTTTTGGTTCAACGAGACCCTTTCGGCCCATACGAAAAAGTTCTCACTTTCAACTATTACCCAACCTGGGGATTTTACCAACTCTTATTACAGGTTTCTAGCAAATAGTCAAATAGAGGGACACCGGCAAACCTACAACTAGTAAGAGATCATAATGCTTGCCTTTCACAAAGCTGAAAATTCTTGCAGATACGGCAAACCCAAAGTTTTCCAGATACCATTAGAAGACAGCAATGTGTGCATGCAGGTTGCAAGTGAACCATAATGAAATCTTCCTTCATTGGGACAATTGTTTCTCCAAGCTGTAAGAATGAAAGATTTATGTTATACTTCGTATCATCTAAGATTAAGTAAAGAAAAGGCAGCAAGGGAATTTCCCTTATCAGAATGCTAATGATTGCATTTCCATGACAATAAATTACACTAGTATTTCTACACAGAAGAAACTCCAAAAATAGAATTCTAGTATTATACTTGATTTCATGTTAGAATTAGGTTTAATTAATTATCACTGTGAAAGATGAATATTCAATAATATAATAAGTTTAATTTTTTCCTACCGGTTTTCCCATGAAACAAGAATATAAAAATGAGAAAAGTAAAGATACAAAAGTGCAAGGAGAACTACCCTATGCATCAACATAAGATCTTTGGACGTATTCCCAGAAAGATCGGTTTGACCAGAGGCCTTCAGAGCTCGTTTTGTTATGGGCTTTTTGATCAACCCTTTTTTATTTTGTTTTCTTCCTTCTTCTTCTTGACAAATTTGAAAAATTATATCCTCGGCCGCACCCGGCCAATAGTCACCATCAAAATATGGCAACCGCGCTGCAGTAACCTTAGCTTTACACTCGCCAGAGGTTATGAAAAAATGGTCATATAAATTGGTGAGCTCAACAACAATATTTTCCTTTGTAGCCTTTCTTAACATCGCCAAATACCTAATAATATACGTTACCCATAGACAAAATTTATCAGATATGATAATATATAGTATTTCAGAAACAAAATAATGTACATCTTACATACACTCACCATTCCCTTAGTTTATCAGACTTTGGTGTCTTCTGAATTTCTGGATGGCAATATAAGATATAGTCTTCACCCTTTAAGGGAGGGCATGCCCATATATAGCAACTCGTGAAACCACGCAACTTGCAATATTCTAGGTAACCGATCTGGAAGGATAAAACAAAACTAGTGGTCAATAATCAATTTTCATGTTCTCAACTTAAACAACAGATATTGCTTATGTATATCAGAAATAACTAGAGTCTAGTCAGCTGTAACAAATCTGAATATCTATGTGTAGAATAGACAACGCTTCTTTTAATTAAATTTGAGAGAATTAATTACCATTTCACAAACCATCTTTAAATCTACACACATTAAAAAAAAAACCAATTCATCTATTAATGTCTTAAATAACATTTGTAGTCAAACACTATCATCTGAATATCTGTCTATATAGATTTAAAACAGGACAGGCTCATCCAAACACTACGTCCTACAACCTTTTCCTTTGAGTCTAATTTCAGATATTGATTATTCATTATATCACACACATTCAATATACACTAGAAACACAAACAGGGAAACCAAAAGAACCTAGTATAAGAGATTGAAGTTGAAGAAATGAAAATAACTACCAGAATTTCATGATATACATATGTTCGGAGTGCCTCCCCAGTCACCGCTCTAATCTCGGGCCTGAAGTATTTAACTGAATCCAAATAAGAAAGATAAACACGGCGATGATTTGGCTGCTCACATTCTGTTCCAAATTCTTGTACATACATGCCAAACAAACATACTTCTACCCCTTCAATTTTCTGGAATAACAAAACCACCTAAAACAAGAAGAAGTAGTTAAGGACCAGTTAAGGCAGAAGATGGTGATATTTTTATTATACAACTAATGTGTAACATATGATTTCAACACCATATGTTTCAGCAATAATATAATTCTAGTGAATAAACTGACCTAGGAGGTTTACTTTTGACTCATATCACCCTGTTGTCCTTTAAAGATTTTTTTTTTTTTTTTTTTGAACAACAAATTTAAGCTATTTTTTTAATTACTAGCGAAAGATAAAACATAACTATAATCAATCATTCATATGTAACTTGGTAGAAACTGCCACGTCTAACTCAAAGTAATGCATTCACAGTACTGATCTGTTCTAAGTAGCATGGCTGGATTAAGTGGTTAACATCCTTGTCTCTGGAAACAGAAGTCAAGGGTTCAATCCTCACACCATGCAAAGGCCGGAGGTCCTTTTCTATCATTTAGATAGAACTTGGAAGCAGCCTATCTACCTCGGTAGAGGTAACTCGGTAAGGCTGTCTACATCTCAACCTCCCCCATACACCGTCGAGGTATTGGGACCCAAATCCCGTGGAAGATGGCATTGGGTATTACATTTATTTAGTACTGATCTGTTCTGAATACCTTAGATTTATACCCAAATTCCTTTGGATAATTCTCCTCTTGAAAGATTTCAAGGAATCTCTGCTTGACTTCCAACTTTTTGTCAACAGATGAGACAACTCTGACAACAAGTGCTTCTGCTCCTGGAACCTAATTTACAAAAAAGTATAGTATTAAATACACTTAACAGTAAGTGCGACACCATTTAAAGCAACTAAATATATGTACAAAAACAAATAAACAATACCAGAAAGAACCATAAATTCTCAAATGCGGTGGTGCAAATATGGGGGGTTGCTTCTGTCCAAATGGTTTCAAATCAAAAGAGTAGCTTTTTGGCGTGAGTCAAAAAAACATTAGCCCAATGAGGTTGACCACAAGCACTTTTTCCATTTACTTTAATTTTGTTAAGGATTTAAAAAAGAATAAATATAAGGGGAAAGTGAATATGGTGTTATTAAGCATGTAAGTTTGATGAAAAACCACTCGCATATTAATATTGTTATATATTTTACAACATAAACATGTTATATGATTAGCAAAACTACATCATTATAACAATATTACTTTTTTGAATAAATCGAACTAGAAGGTTGAACACATCCCAGCAATAGTTTTGGTAGCACTCGTCCTGTTTAACCAGTTTCATTTTTAGCCAGGTCCTTCACTTTAACCCGTTAGAGTAAAAAAAATTCAGATTGGCTCATTTCAAGTTAACGGGCTGAAATTTCACCTCGATTTAAGATCACTAGTTAAAACAAATCAAAAAAATCTTGGTAGTAAAACGATCATAAGATCACCTCATCATAACTTTTGCAAAGGACCCTTGCCCTCTCCATTCTTTCCTGCTTTAATTTTTTAAACAGCCGGTTCTCTATGTGATCACTGAGTATTGTTCGAGGCAAATCTTTTGCACCAAGAACAGCACTTTGTGGTAACGGTTGCCTTTCTCCTCTTTCCACTTCTTCTGTGTAACAATTTGGACAAGTGTAATCTGCTTGCCCTCCATCATTTCTTCGACCATTGAATAATGCACAAATTTGGTGTTGCCAAGCTTCACATTTGTCACATTGAACCCACTGCAGGGAGCCAAAATTAGTCAATACTTAATGTAAGAGGTTATATGCATTATAAATTGACCCCTGGTAACTTTCCCCCCATTCCCCTTTCCATTGATTCTTTCTATTGGAACCAAAAGGAGTCAATACTTACTGTAAGACATTATATACATTATAAATGAACCCCTGGTAACTCTCCCCCCATTCCCCTTTTAATTGATTCTTTTTATTTGAACCCACTGCAGAAAGGCTACTTAACACTTACTACAAACAATTAAGGTGGCAAATGGTCAGGGTAAGTAAAAAGGTTATTTTTTATATAGGAACCCACTTCTTCCCCTATTCTTCCCCTATTCTTCCACTATTCATCACCTTTTCCTTCTACTAGAACACCCCAAGAACACCCCCTCCTTATAACCCCATATTCTTCCTCTCACAAACACTTCAGACGCGTGTCTAAAGTTAGAAGAAACCCCCTAGACGCCATCGAAGACGCACCCCGTGCTAATAGCGTCTTCCCCCTTTTTGGTCTCGGATTCTGGGGAAGACACCCTATAAGGAGCGGCCTAAGTTACCCAGAAACATTTTCTCTTTCCATTTTCAAATTATATACATATATAGAAAATCAATCTTTTAACAAACATCAAGGAAAAAATAGTATGTTAGTCTTCACAGTTATGAACTAAATCTTGAATAAATGACTTAGAAGATCCGATGCAATGAGACTAGTCTCCGGGCAACTTCCAGCAAGCTCCACCCACATAATGGGTTCTCAGTAAAATGTTTCTAAGCTCTCTATTCGACTCCCTCAACAATTAAATCAAAACTCAAATCGGCTCATTCACGAGTAGATAGGTCAAACCCCTACCTCAGTCATGATGCAAAGTGAACCTACATATATATATATATATACACTTACCCATTCTTCAGTCTCCTCATCGTTTTTCTTTTTCTCCATTTTTGCTTTCAAACAATTGGTTCCGTCCACGCTAATTGAGTCTCCACGCGTCTCATTATAGCAGGGAATGCAGAAGTAATGACGTGTATCTCCGGCCCCAATGGTGTAATACATTGCATTCCTTTTTATTCGAGCACCACAAGGTGTACAATATATAGGTGGTGGTTCAAAACTGAGCTTTTCAACAGCACATAGCTGACAAGAATTCTCACTCATTGAATTCTCCATGGCTTGGTTCTTTTCTGCCTTAGCTTTGCTCTGCAAGAAAACATATAAATAAATTATAGTAAAATTTATGACATACAACCACCATTATTTTCTATTTTTCCTCAGGAAACCATGTTAACTAATATATGAAGTTTTGATCCACCCGAAATTTAGCCACTATGCACCATTACCTAACCCATTTACAGCTGTCACCCAACCAGTCAGTTTCACCACATCTACTTAAATACATTAGAAAGAGTGATCACTATAATGACTCCATTTTAGAACAAGAGATAGCAATTTTGACCCATCTACTGTAAAACATTTGGGTTACAGTTTTCCCTCCAACGAGTCACCTTAAAAAAATTTAGAAAAAAAAAAGAGAAATGGGTCAAAGGAGGTTGAAAGTTGACCAAAGTTTACAACTAAAGCACTTCTACATGATTGTATTTATAATAATACTAATGTTTCTATAATCATATTTAACCTATTGATTACTTATAGTATATCCAGATATCTGACCTGGCCGACCCATTGTCTGAGACCCATGATATGCTCCCGAACCTGCTCTGGTGTAAACAACTCCATCATGGATACTCCACTTATTTTTGGCTTACCCGACTTGGTTTTAACAGATGTTTCACCAGCTGGGACACCAGTTTCCGGTTGGGCCTGAAACACTTCTTTCTCAGTCTTCACAAACTCGTTAGAGGACGCCATTGTCTCCTTTGGCACAATCAACCCAATTTCAGATTTTGGGAGACCTAGATCTTCGATATTATCATGTTTTACATCACTAACCTTAGAGAGTCCAGTTACTTCAGACTTTATTGGAGCAAGTGGGATATCAACCTGCCGTACTTCAACCTGTTCAACCCGAGATTTCTGAACAGCTTGTGGCGTTGCAGACATCTCATTGTCAGTAGCTAGTGACTGTGATTGGGATTGGCATTGTGATTGCGGCTCGATCTTCATTCGTTTCATAGATGGATGTAAATCTTCTGAAGTTTCAACCACAGTTGGACCAGACTTCATGGGATTTGTTCGCATGCCAACTATAAGTTGCCTATGACGCCTTACGGGAACACAAACTGGACAACATGTATCCTTACAATTATTGAAATGAGATATTAATTTTCTTGTTTTAGGACACCGGGGATGTTTACATTGGACGTCATCTTTACATGATTTCATATGATTCAATAATTTTTGAGCATCAATGCAATGACGTGCGAGGCATTTGCCAGGTGGATGACTACAAGTACGTGCATGCATCAGAAACAAAAGCCATCTTGTTTGATTGTTGAATTCTAATTCCCGATTTAAGTTGGCAGAATTTTGGGGCTTTACAGTTCTATTAGCAGTAGATCCTTCGGAAGATATACTATTCCCTGTTATTCTTTGATTAAATTCCTCTTGAAAATTCAAACCATCGGATATGTTTGACTTCCATTGACCCCGAGTAAGATCATTTTGGGGGTCCACAGCCAATTGGTGTGAAGTTTCTCTCGATGCTATGAACATGTCCCGAGAATCTGGTTGATTAAATCTGTCATGGTTTTCTCCGGAGACCTGACTGAAGTTATTGGCTGCCATTGATGTCTGGAATTGTTCACTTTGAGCCTCTAATCCAGGCTCGGATTTTATTTGACTGCCAGAATTAGGTATCTGTTGAGATTGGCCATATGAAAACTGTTGAATCGGTTGACTTTGATTTTGCTGCTTCTGTTGCTGGAGATTAGGCTGCTGAGTAGTATGTAAGTTCGACTGATTTATCATCATCGGAGCGCTTGTCTTATGCAACGCCTGTAAGCTTACAGCGTTCATGTTTTGATTATTTATCATAGAGGAATTGGAGGTTGTTGGGCCATATAGATTCCCAGCTCCTGAAGAATCAATGATGCCACTCCCATAACCATCACCTGTGAAGTACACTTATTCTATAAACCAAGAAGAAATGGAAATCTAAGCTCCAACCCATATGAACTACAATCATGTAAAGGTCGTAATATAGAACCATTACTTATCAATGAGTCGATTCGGGTTAACCTTATCACTAGACAGTCAAAAGTTCAAATGAAAATGTAGATTTAAAACATGTCAATATGCCAAATGGGTCACAGATATAAAAATAAATAAAAAAATCAGCGAATAACACATAATTACAACCAAATACTTCTATTTCCAAATCTGGAGCATTAAGATATAGATACGGAGTACTTTTCTAGTAACCATATTTACCATAATGATTTTTTATTTTATTTTATGTTATTTTTATTTTTTTGAGAATTAAAGATTTAGACAAGTTCTAATGGGGCAAACCAATATGACTCCAAATGTTCCAACAAATTACCCATTTTGAGCATCACTCAACCTGACCCACTATTAGTACCACTAAAAAATGGTAAGCAACAAATACTTTTTGCCATCTAAGGTTCAATTCGCATTCATCAAAATTAAAGAGATCACAACTTCAGCCAATATACTAATGAATGGGTGGGTTGTATTATATCACAAACCAGACAAATGGGTCACATACAAAATTAGCTAATCCAGGAACAGGTCAAATGGGTTGAACAGTACCTAGAGATGTCTTTAATGCATAAAACCTCATAAATTAAATTACTCAAAGAAACTACGGTTTTGTAATCTTATTTGACATGCTCGTGAATCATAAATTATAAATAATAAATATTATGGGTTGACGTAAAATGTTCCAGATTAACCCTATCCGTCTTTACCAAAAATATTTGGTTTGACCCATTAGCCAACCATCTATTCCTGCCCATTACGCCACCAATATAAAAAAGTAGGGATCACACACACACACACACACACACACACACACACACACACACACACACACACACACACACACACACACACACACACA
>JANDBE010000047.1:6643742-6656815 GCA_024320915.1 Erigeron philadelphicus | reverse complement strand
CTAAACTCTTATCTCTAATTTACATTCCAATTCCTTATTTTATAAAATATTTCTATTATCTTAACATCACTTACACCACTCGACACCAATTGTCGATATCATCACCATGCGTCACCAACACCACTATACCGCTGTCGCCTTTACCACCGCCGCATTGCGCGGGTACCATGCTCGTTTTAAAAAGTTATTGTGTGCACTAACTTTAGGTTTGTTTTTTGTATTCAAAAATTTTGAAAAGATGGTTATGATAAACACGAAACCAGTTTTTCAACTTATAAGCACCGGTTACCTCTCCATCATCATCATCTTAACCCATCTCTCTCTCTCTCTCTCTCTCTCTCTCTCTCACACACACACACACACACACACACACACACACACACACACACAAACCGACCCCTTTTCTTTCTTTTCTTTTTATTGCTAATTGATTAGTGGGTATGTGTTTTGATATATATTATTAAAGAAAAAAGATCGAGACAATGGTGGGCTAGACCTGGACAATGATGATGAATTGATGATGTTGTTCGTTTAGGGAGGGGTTGTTGGAAGTGCTGGTGGTGATGAGAAGTGACGGCGGCGGATGAGCGATAGAGGGACAATCAATTAGCACCGCCATCTGCTGTTATAGCGATAAACTAGGAACCAACTACTCTGGATCATCATAAATCAAAATCCAACTACCACCGCCATCTGCTGCTATTGCTATTTCTCGATCATCAAATTTAAACAACTAATTTCGAGATGTTGTTAGATAAACCGGTATGATTTAAGATCCCAGTACGGTATTGGTTGTTGTTGAAGATGATAAGCACCAACGCTGAAGATGATTGGATTTGCAGGTGGTCGGAACAAGTCTAGTCGGAAACCTTGGCTGGAAAAAATGAAACACAACCAAAACTCACCTAATCGATACGGGAAGGGTGAATGTGTTGTATACGAGATAAATGTATATGTATACAATTGTATGTAGTGAATCTGGCTTTTTATAAATAAAATTAAAAAGACGGAATGTTGAATCTGCTTGTAGTTTGTGTTTGAATCTGCTTGTGGGTACATCTTTTTCATATACACAAACATTGTATGTAAATCATTATTTTTATTGTGTGCATAAACTAATCCCAAAAAGTTATTGTGTGCATGTCACGTAAGCAGTGAACGGGTCAACGCGAAAGTGGTGACCGACTAACTTTTTACCCAGTAATTTTTGTTTACTATGAGACTCTTGAACAAGTTTCCTGAATACAATGAAACAAACCTAGAGTTCGTGCACACAATAACTCTTTGGGATTAGTTAACTGTATTCCGGCACATTTACCCCTTAAACATTTGACTTCAAAGAAGTAAAACTAATGTCGTTTGTCAAGGGTTTTAGGGGCCAATACATCAACGTTGTATAAGTGTAGTTAAGATGTACACATCCTTATCTCTAGCACGACGATGTAGATAAGTTGCCTCCACGTTCTATCTAAGATAATAAAAGACCCCCAACAAAGCATGAAAATGAAACCTTTAATCTTTGTCTAAAGACGTCAACTTTGGCTGTTCATTTGACCTCAAAAGAGTTACACAATGTTAAAAGTCTTGCATTTAGCAATTTGTATATATTATAAGTTTTTCTTCTTTTGGCACTCAAATAATGTGATTTAAACCTACAGTTGGACCATATAATTACCATTCAATAATAAATACAGATTGACCAAGAGATAGTGTTGAATGTTATCAAGGTACATACTACTCTTTCGATCAAACTTCACTTATATATAACCTTCATTTGTGTAACCTTCATATTTGGATGTTCATGTATTAGCTAGCTAAAAGAAATACGGAGTAGCAAAAGTTTTTGATATATACAACATGATTTCAAATATGTGCCATAATAATATATTTACACTTTCTCATGTTTTGATTATTATTATTATGTGGGGTTCGTTTCATTCTGTTAATAGTAGTACTTCTAAAACAATAATTCCCAATTTCTTGGACAAACAACCGGTAGCAGAAGCTGATAAGGAGATCAAGTGCATCGATAAGGAGAGGAACGCTCTCCTTGAATTCAAATTAGGCCTTCAAGACTATGATCATGATTGTATGTCCGCATGGGGAAGTAAAAAGGAAGATGATTGTTGTAACTGGACAAGAGTCACGTGCAACAACCAGACTGGTCACGTGAATGAGCTTGTATTGGATGATTGTGCTCTTAGAGGTGAGATTAGCCCTTCATTGTTTAACTTAACCCATCTAACTCATCTTGATCTTTCCCTTAATTTTTTCATTGGAACCGTTCCCGAGTCCATTGGTTACTTGACCGAATTAAGGTATCTTTCCATTTCTGATAACACTTTTAATGGAACCATTCCGAACTCCATTGGTTCATTGACTAGATTAAGGTATCTTGACGTTTCCAACAACTCTTTTAGTGGAACCATTCCCGATTCCATCAGTTACTTGACCGAATTAAGGGAACTTTACCTATCTAGTAATATTTTTAGTGGAACCATTCCCAACTCCCTTGGTTCATTGACCAAATTAACGGATCTTTTCATTTCTGGTAGCTCTTTTAATGGAACCATTCCCGAGTTTATTGGTTACTTGACAAAATTAAGGTATCTTGACATTTCCAGTAATTCTTTTCATGGAACCATTCCTAAGTTTATTGGTTCCTTGATTGAATTACAGACTCTTGACCTTTCTAGCAACCATCTTCTAAGTGGCACCATTCCTTCAGAATTTGGAAACCTCACAAATTTGTTGAATCTCTCGCTAAACCAACTTGGAAATTGTTCAGTTGAAAATATAAGTTGGTTGTCTCATCTGTCTCATTTGGAGTATCTTGATATGAGTGGTATTTCACTAGCCAAGGCAGATCATTGGGTAAATGTAATTCTAAGTCTCCAAAACTTATATTCTCTATGGTTAGAGGGATGTGAACTCTCACAGGTTATGCATCCATATTCTTCACCATCATCTCATGATCATGTCAACTCTTCTGAATCTTTTTTATCGAATATTCATACCGTTTCTCTCGGTGACAATAATCTCAACTCATCCATATATTCTTGGTTCTACCTATTAACTAGCAATATGCTTCGATCTGTTCATCTCGAGGGAAACAAGTTAGACAAAATACCAAAATATTTTGGAAATCTGTGTAATTTGACTCATCTCTATTTCAACAACAACTCTGCAACTGTACCATTTTCCGATTTTCTGAAAACCTTGTCCGCCGGATGCACATCACATACATTAACTGACATAGATGCTTCAAGTAACCAATTTACAGGGTCAATATCCGATGACATCCAACATTTCCCATCACTAGTAGATTTGATACTTGATGATAATCAGTTAAACGGAACTGTAAGTGAGAAATTTTGGGAACTTCCTAACCTTGAAGCAATACATATTTCATCTAATTCTCTTAGAGATACCATCTTTATAAAGACTGCAAAGTTAAAGCATAAGTATATTGATCTTTCGAAGAACAACTTCTATGGAGAAATCTCCTTTTTGTGCCAAATTGTTGATGGGTTTTTAAGTTATCTCGATCTCTCACATAACTCATTTTCCGGACAAATTCCAGACTGTTTGTGGCATTTGAAAGAACTAAAAATTTTAAACTTGGCACACAACAATCTATCGGGAAGGCTCCCTGCATCTATTGAATATCTGTTTCAACTTGAAGTGTTGTATTTATACAACAACAGCTTCTCTGGAGAACTTCCTTTGTCATTAAGGAATTGCACTATGTTATCGTTTTTAGACTTGGGGTCCAATAGGTTTTTTGGTAACGTGCCAGTTTGGGTTGGTGAAAACTTATCAAAATTGTATGTTCTTAACCTTGGTAGCAACAACTTCTTCGGATCCATTCCTTTACAAATTTGCCGACTTGAAAATCTTCAAGTTCTTGATTTGTCAATGAACAATCTCAACGACACCATCCCTTCATGTTTCAATAATCTTACTTCCATGGTTCAAGAAAGACTTTTAGCGGCACAAATCGAACATTTATATGATCTTCAAGTAAAAGGTTTCAGCTATTATCCAGCGGATTATATTGATAGTACGATTGTCCGGTGGCAAGGGATTAGACGCGAATTCACTACCAACCTTGGATTGTTGAGGACCATTGATCTCTCAAGCAACAATCTTACAGGGAAAATCCCTAATGAACTAACTGAACTTCATGGATTGCTTCAACTCAACTTGTCCAAGAACGCTTTATTTGGGGAGATTCCATATAAAATTGGTCAGGTGAAACAGCTTTTAACGTTGGATTTATCAAGAAACTATTTTTCAGGACGCATACCACCCAGCCTATCTGAGATCACTTCCTTAAGTTGGCTAGACTTGTCATATAATAACCTGTCGGGGAGAATTCCATCTAGCACTCAGCTCCAATCCTTTTTTGCTTCAGCCTACACGGGAAATGCAGGATTGTGTGGACTTCCTCTGTCCAAATATTGTCCTGGAGATTTACCAGTACCAGTATCATCCCCCGTTGGTGAAGGAGACACAGCTGAACTTGAGAGATGGTTTTATATCAGCGGGGCCATTGGTTTTGGCATCGGATTTTGGATAGTGTGTGGCATTTTACTCGTCAATCGTCGTGGAAGACATGCTTTCTTTCACATTATGGATACCATGGAAGACTGGGTTTATGTGAAGGTAGTGAAGTTCAAAGTAAAATTTCAAGGATAGCACAATAATTATATAGTTGTTTGTATTTTATATATTTTTACTTTTTTTTTGTATTTCTCGTTTCCTAGTTGTTTTCGATTACCATGTTTTTTCTTGTATTAGCAGGGTTTTTTAAATCCTCGTTATCAATAAAGTTGCCACCAAACACCATTGGTGGCCATTTTCCAGTGTTGTGTCAAATCGGACATCCATTGATTCCATTTCTCAACAGGTTTTTTTTTCATGAGATCCACATACTATGTTTTAATACAGCAAAAGAATTCATGCAATTTGTAGAAAATAATGAAAGCAAATTTTATGCTGGGAATATATTTTCTAGGCCGGTTTTGGAGCGCAATTGCTTTCAATGTCGCCAATTAGTCACATAATGATTGTTCTTAGCCAAAAGTTTATGGTTAAAAAAGAAGTAAGCATTTAGCATTCAGAGAACTATGTGCACCATTTTAGCTAGTGTTTGCTTCCATAATTATTAATAGGTAGTATTTTACCACATTTCTTTGTTGCACCTCTTTTTCTTTTCTTTTTTCTTATTCAATCATCTGAGAAGATGGTCAAAATTGAAAAAGCTCAACACAAATATATGATAAGAGAAAAGAATGAGCCATTCACGCAGGACACAGGTGAGACACCAGTGTTTTCACTAAAAAAAATAAGCATAGAACCCAAAGCTGACTCATATGCATGTTGAATATCCAGAATTTGCATACTAAGTAGATTATCGAAGACCACTTGCAGATATGTCGATGGGATGGGAGCACGGATAAACGCATACAGCGTTAAAGAATCTGCCATAAAAACATCATTTGTGTACTACATGGTAGTAATGGAGCCCAGACAGCTAAACACTTGGCGAGTTGGCGATCAACGATCAAAGATATAACATATTAATTCAATCTAAACTATGACAAAGGAAAACCAAGAACGGAAGAACCAGTACCATCTGTTCTTTTTACAAACGAGCCAAATACCAGAAGTGCTCTTAGACCTAATAGAGAAAGTGAGATGATAAATTCCCATGATGATGGAAAGATGAAAGACAAGCAGTTAGAAGGCTGAAACGGTCATATAAATCATGAAAACTCATAAATCATGACCGTATTGATTACAAATGTTTAGAACCAGCAATGATAAAATAGAAAACGATCAAGAGAACCATATAAAACCATGTTTATACTTAAACGCAGATGAAGGAATCAGATGACATGTGAAACGGGTAGTAACGACCATGTACAAGACAAGTAAAGTAGAATTCAGACAATGAATTTGACCACCTTAAACGTGACTTCTGTCGCTGTTGACCTACAAAATTCTCAGACAAAAATATGTACCAATAACTACACTAGTAGGAAAACGCATGTCTACAGTTTTTTGTAACAGCATTTCACCTCTTGCGATGCCCCTCGCTTTATCCAGAAATGGGACAGGCTGAGTCTATAAAGTTAAAACTTGTAGCTACAAATTTAACACGACACCAAACAGGAACTGGCAATTGGCAGACTAACCAACCTACTTGCACTGCTACATGGCCACACCATTCATGTAACATTACACAAAAGGCTGCTAAAAGCTTCTATAAGCAGTCCAATCAGGACTTGATCCGGTGGTGAACGAACCCAATTCTTATGTATGCTGCCAGTGAACAAACAAGAGATGTGGGAAAATTTCTCTTGATATTGAATGGGAACACTATTACTAAAACTACCCAAAAAAGGATTTGATCCAATTTTACCATCTATAAAGTATTTGATCCAATTTTCTAATAAGACCCATCTAATTAAAAAATGTCAAAATGAGCAGAAGTCGCAGGGTATGAATAACCACAGATAGAAGCCACCCAAAGAGTTCAATGAACTTAGCCAAGCACTTTTGCAAAAGAATCTTCAAAATAAAAACAGGACTGGTCTAGAAATAACAATATAATAGCACTCACACAGAGGCTAGCGATCAAGAGCACCCACATACTAAGATATAAACAATAAAAAGAAATCGATGTGGTACTGAATTAGATCTTTAAGACTTTAACCCTACAGGCAGCATTTAGAAGTTCTAAATCGATGTGATTGTTGTATCACGAGGATCTGTTTTATTGGTAGGTTTATTTGGTTTTAAAACAGAGCCCCGTGATACAACAATCACACACAAAAGAAACCGAGAAACCAAATAATGAACGAAAAAGAAAGGGCACATGCTTAACAATTACATTCTATTAATAATCACATCAAAATTTAACCATAACAGATACTTATCATAAAATTCTTATATACAACCCGTGTTATGACACGAGTCTATAATCTAGTTAATATTATAAGACGAGTAAAATTCCCATGCTTCACTGCAATCTTTTTCCACAACCTTGTGTATGAATGACAAATAATGCAGGTTTGGGACTAGAGTAGCGAAATCAGTAAATTAGTATAGTATATTGATGTTAATTCAAAACAGTACCTAAACTTGAAAGAGAGCACACAACACTGTGACTGGATCCTAAGCAAGCTACTTGTAGAACGAAAATTTGCTAATGGAATTGAAGTAATACAATTACAGTGATACCAACTACATTTTCATTTCTGCTGTGTCAGTGTAATCAAATAGTGTAAACATTTGAATCTTTTCAGCTATATGCCCCATTGAATATAAAGAGTAATCGAGAACAATATGAGTCTGATTTTGAGTGTAATCTTTAACCAATTATGTAGAAACTATAAACAACTAATTAGATACACTTTTCATGATTCTGGGGCTGAGAAACACCTTGCAATCTCTGAAAAATCTTGAAATCTTCTCGGCTTTTTCTGATGAAATGTCAGTGTTCTCCAAGATGTTTTCCTTAGACGCTTTAGCAATTGCTTCTATTGATCCTATGGTTTGAATTAGCTGTTACCAGAAAAGAGAACACCGGAAATATGAGCATGTGGTAAAGCAACATCGAGAGGTGGCAAAATAGATCGGTTGGGCAAATGGACAAAAACAGGCAACTTTTTTTCAGGTTAGCTTCACCAGTAGTACTGTTGGTCAAAAACAGTAGAATCATTAAAAAGTAATGTATTAATATAAAATTATCGAAATAATGATTATCAAACATGTATTAGGAGGTTTTGTGCATTGAAAATGCACTTTGAAAACCCCTTTGACATGTTTCCTCTTAAGGCTAGTATTTTTAATTTCACTAGTTGACCCATTCAAGATAAAGCCCACCCAAGCAAACCATTTATCTTAAAGCACACAACTATTTTATAACATTAAACAATGCATGGTCTAAAAGGAAGTGATTTAATACCCCATTAGCATCATGAGTTTCAACATGTGGGATAGAAGATACCACTCTGAGAAGAACATCCATCCCTTGAACAGATCTCTCCTTCTTAACAAAAAGAAAGCACATAACAATCAGTGGTGATGAAATGGGCAACCTAGATAACTTGTTAAACTGGGTAAATTTTGTACAGCTCAAAGCAATCAGGGTTAACCTAAACACCTTTTGTCCAATATTTGTTAACAATTCCTAATCAAATACTGTATTAAAAAAAATAAAAAAAAAAAATAAAAAAAAAAAGAAAAAGGTAATTGGATGGGAACCCCTTGATCCCATGTACATTTGGTACCCACTAATCCCCCAGGCTAGTGTCCAGGTAAATTTCAACCACTTAATAATCCCCTTATTATCTCAAGTTTGACTTTGGCAAGACTCAAACCCAGATTCGAACCCAGAATCCCCCCGGGGAATGGCGGTTGGTGGCCACTGGGCTATTACCCAGTGCCCCAAGGCCAGTGGTTACTGTGTTAAACATGTAAGAAAATTTTTGACAGAAATAATAGGCTAATAGCATTTCTGATATATCCTAACAAAAAAAATCTACTTTTATTAGTATAGTGATTTAATTATGTACTAAAAACTCAACTTGGGTGATTTCACCTGTTTGGCCCATTTGACACATCTCCTTTTTAGCAATTTTCCAAATTTTTCGCATTATAAATAGAATCTAAGCCGGATTGACCAGTAAATGGGTCAAGAATACCACCCTTATCAACAATGACTCTGCAAAAACACTGAAAAGAGGAGAATGAAAGGAACAGAAGTTCACCTCAGCATTCATCTTGCATAAAGCATCCTGCTTCTTGCAAACTGTAATACAGCAAACAATTTATGTGATGGCAAACCTTTCGTGTTGCTAGTAGATGTGGCAAGATACCTTTGGTCTGATCTAACAGTTTGGCCGTTTGGGTGAAAGTTTACAATAGACATGTATGGGTACAAGTGGATACGTGTTAGTTAGTGTTGACATGGAACATTCTTTGTTCAAACTTCTTAAACTTTGATAAATAAATAGTTTCTGATATGATTACAAAACTTAATTGATAATAGTAATATAATCTATTGAATAAAATGATTTAGGAGGTTTTATACATTACAAATACACTTTTGCGACTTGCAATCCATTAAACTCGTTTCGCCTTTATATACATTTTTTAGTCCATATGTCTGATGCCTATTATTTAAACTGAGCCCATTCATATGTCAACGGGTTGAAGCTGCCACTTGTAGTTTTTTTTCGGAAACTTACCACCACGTGTATGTGCTATTCTTACAATCTTCTCAAAGCCCAATTCTAGATCCGGTACCGGAATAAAGGTTGGGTTACCAACATCCATGTCATATCTGAATCAAACAAGATCAGTAGCATTGTTTAATAATCATCTCGACCCAATTATGAGGAAGATTAAAAAGCAGGTGATGGTTGTGTCTGATCACCTGTTATATGAGCTAATAAAAGAATCATTCTGCTCCTTTGTTGGAAGGGTAACAACCACATAGAGATGTGCAAACTGACTCTTCAGTTTCTCAGCTCTGTACTAATAACATAAGTTTAAACAGAAAAAGCTGAAGCAACTTGAAAGATATATAATGTCAAGCTACCTGCTGAAGATAGGCCCTGGATTGTTGCAGTCATAACTTATCACAAACATGAAAGCCAACGATAAACCACAATTAAAGATGAAATCCTGAAAGATTAAACAATAAACTTTGAGGCAAAGTAGAAGAGGTACAGGGTATAAAGTGGGTGGCTGGGAAGTAGGAACTAGTCAGAATGGTAGTCGTTACAAGCAAATTCTTATTTGCAGGTTAAATAATGGGTTGCATCAAATTGGGCCAGCCTGCCAATACTTTCTGTCTTTTATCTTTTCATTTTTTACAGATATAATTTAAGGTATTAAATATGACCGCAAAGGTTATATTGTCAAAGTAATAAATTATAACTGATTTTTTTAGATAGACAATCTAGGACAATATAGGCATTTGAATAAACATAAGTGACTTTTGACCCAGTTAACCCATTCAATCCATTACACCCGTTTCCATTTTAGCTAATCTTCTTTATTTAATGAACTACAACCGCAATCAAACAATTTTTCATATAAGAGGGTTTAAATTGCCACCAAAGTCAAGAACTAATAGATTTGAATTAAAAAGGTGACAAGTCAAATGGACTTTACAGGTGCAATTGGCACAATGTTTAACCGGAAGGAATTTGCACTCAGGAAGCTGGATATAAAGTTTATGAACGATGGATGTTGTTCGTCTCTCCATTTGCTACTCATCATGCAGACCCCTGCAACACCTGTATCAATGCAAATCACACTTGATTAATGATGTTAATGTTAGAATGTACATGTTGTATACCGCTATCAATATGCTTACATTAAGCTCCACACCTTACGAAAGTTTTCAGAGGAAACTTTTAACCTAAGTTTGATGGTTACATAGCATAAAGAAATTCTCATGGAAACCCAGTATTTTTCTCCTAAATACCATTTAGCACAACTTTGTTTGGGCATTGTAAGTCATTAATAATATCCTAGTTAAAATGATCACAAGTTTATAGTTGCATGAAGTAATATGACTAATGCAACCTATCTCCAGGTCTCTAAAACTAACTCAGAAAGCCTAGAAATATTTGTATCATCTTTGAGTAATAAAAGCACTGAAGGTATATTCCACAAGCATGTTATGTTCCAACTTGCATCCTAATATACCATTACAGAGCTTCCATTTAAGATGGAAACCTAAGTTAAAATCAGAATTTGAAATGCAAGATCTTGTATAGTGATGATAAAAATGTCAGACCAAGATTTGTGTAGGGTACAATTCTTGAGAATTTACTGTTTAGCACACTGCTGCAAACCAGGAGTAAGGTGCTGTTACGAAAACAATCCATGGAAGTTTAGTACTTCATTCCACAAAGTATTGTTTATTTCACTGTAAAAACTCTGCATATGAGAGTAGGGTGATTCCACCCAAAGCATAAAAAATTTTCACTAGTAGAAGGATCGCATAATTCAATTGAGTTAAGTTGTCATCAATAAAAGGGTTGAGAATTCAGATGGAAATGGATTTTGTCTTCAATCCTGTCTATCATGCTGTAATCAAGTGTATAGGATGTAATATCATCTAAACAAAAAGCACACCTTGCAAAAAATTAAAAGTGTTAAATGTTCCCCAAAAATTTACAGAAAGCATGCCCGTTGCCATATGTTGGGCAAGTTGGTGGTGCATGAATCCTTTAACACATCCAACTTGTTTTCTTTCTTTCTTTTATGGAAGGTGAAGTGGTGTTTGGGTTTATCACGGATGCTTATTGTGATGTCAAACGCTACAAATGAAGCAAACAATGGCAATGGTCAATTGGTCATACGAATAACGCTTCTGCTGATCACAACTTATATAGTTATATATCTTGTATATTCTTGTTAGCTTATTTTGTTGAGCTTATGCTTATTAGCAAAAAGCATATTAATGCTAATAAGCCAATGAAAAAAACCTTCATATCTTTGTCTTTTAAAACACAACTTAATAAAGCTAATAAGTTGATAAGCCGTTTGGATGAAAAACAAGCTTATTAGGATCGTGATAAGATAATAAGCCCACTTCATAAGCTAAGCCAAACACCCCTTAAATACCTCAAAAAGTATTCTACTATTCTAGTCTCTCTGCGTACAAGCCCTCTTTTCTTACTCTCGTAAGTTCAAGTCACAATCGTATGCAACAAAAATAAAAATCATCAAACTAGTTACTATGAAACACATAACGAAGTTCTTATAACACGCAACTATATACACGATAAATAATTCCAAATATAAGTATATAGCAACTACACAGGTATATGCTATCAAGTATCAACCAGTCCTTTATATGAAACTACCAATACATACGGCCGCATTCAACGAATCTAACCTAAATTTTCATTCTACGAAGTCGAGTTCGTCTCATTTCAAACCTTAAAAGTAAACGTCAAGCTCGATTCGTGAGTAGTCTTAAAATTTCGTGCTCAGGTCATTATATAACTAACTACCTAACTGCAATCATAAATATATATCTATATCTATATCTATATATAAAATTCTTAAAAAGAATCATGTAATATACAACTGCAATCATAAGTGAACATGTATCAAATACATATGTATATAATAAAATGTTAGATAAATTTAAAAATGTAACGAACTTAAAATTCGGAACAGAAAAAAACCTAAAAATAGAAATTAAATAAATATATAAAAGCTAAGAAAGAGAAGAATGTATATAACCTGAATTACGTACAGAAACATCGTTGTGAGTGCCGATCATCGAGATACTGAAATTTGGTGATTAAAATTTAACTGGACGAAATTAAAAAATATATAAGTGTATGATAATGAAAATAATAGATGATGAATTTCAGGATGTAGTAAAAATGAGTTAAGAATAGGAGCTATCGAATTAGTAGAAATGGAGTTTAGGGTTTAGATTATGGTGAAAGATGCATCTGATTCGCGCTAAAACAGAGTGTTATCATGTCATGTTAATTAAATTTGAATTTTTTTCTTTTATAATTTCCTTACTCTTTTACCAACTATTACCTAATCAAAAAGACGTTTGTTAGATAAGTTACCGACCAATTACAATCTTTGATTTTATCAAAAATTAATTTTTCGTCCAGCTTTAACTTTAATTTATACTTTTTGTATTTTTGTGTTTTAAATCATCAATTTATACTTTTTAGTCAATAAATTCAATATAATAAATCCAAAATAATAACTAATATATATCCAATAAATTAATTTATCTTTATTTTTATCATTATTAACATCTTTACTTTTCTCATTTTCTCATTTCTATTTTTATAATTGCTCTAACAATTAATCGACCAATCATATTCTCAATCTCCTCACATTGACCTTTGTTATAAAAAATTTTATCCTATTTGATACAAAAGCTTTAAGCTCGGGGCTCATCGTTATCTAAACTCTAAAGTTAATAAAATATTTTTGTTAAGTCGAAAAATGACAAAGTATAATTTGTTTAGGAATAGTTGAAACTTGTATCACGTTGTATA
>JANDBE010000047.1:6553692-6564364 GCA_024320915.1 Erigeron philadelphicus | reverse complement strand
GGTTCGTTTCCGGTGTGTATGCAAACATTGGCGCGAATACATTGAAGAATACATCAACGATCCTCACCTCCTTGCAAACATTCATTATGCCATAGAAGAACCCAAACCCATTCATATTGGTCCAATCAAATCTTGTTTTCCCTTTCGACAACCAACCTCCGTACCCAGTTTTCTACGTGTTACAGAAGATACTGTAGACGGAATACAGGTGGAAAAGGATTTGTCCTCTATATTTCAAGTAGAAAGATCTTCAAAACACCATACGAATTATAAGATACAAGGTTATTGCAATGGGCTCATCACTCTGAAACGACAACCACACCACTTTCATGATATTGGCAGGACTTTTGAAGTGATCAATCCGCTAACTAAGGAATGCCACGAGTTGCCACAACTCAAGAGGCCCAATGAAATTATAATAGGGCAAGGGCTCGGTTTTGATAATTCCACCAACACCTTCAAGATGGTATGTGGACTTTATGGTAATGGAGAGAACATACGTGCTATGGTGCATGTTTTGGGAACAGACTCGTGGCGAGAGATACCCCAAGTTCCCTTGTATCGCATTCATGGGGAAGCCGTTTATGCTAATGGACGTTTGTATTGGCAAACTACGTACCCGATTTATAGGTCCCATATAGTTTGGTTTGACATGAAGAAAGAGGAATTCGGGGTGATTGACCTTCCCGAACCAAAAGAGGCTTGGTATTGCTTTGAGTTGATTGATCTTAACGGAGAAGTCGGATGCTGCCTGTATAGAGGGCCACCTGATCATGAGGTGGTAGTGTGGATACTGAAGCATATTATACACTATGTTATTAAGCATCATAATTCCTATGGCTGTGTTAGTGTTTTAGGTTGCTGGAACAAAGATGGAGACTTATTATTATCGTCTTCTCGTAGTGGAGTATCTGGGTTGTTTGTTTACAGACTGAAAAGTGGCAGTTTCCATAAGCTAATCGGTCCAGAAGATGAAGCTAAAGGCGAACAAAGAGCAGAGATTCGAATGTATCAAAGCAGTTTGCTTTCAATACGCAAATGGCATTAACCCCGAAAATCATCGTTATTTGCCTCGAAAACAACTGATCAAGTTTAATTAAGTACTGTTCGGATCCTAATATCAGTCTCAAGTGTCAATTATATATAGTAACTTCACAAATTATATTAGATATAGCAGTTTATGTTTAATTTGTATAAGCTGATCCAACCTAAGTTAAGTACTTAATCGATCTTTAAAGAAGCTTTTCTTGGTCTTCATCAATATTTTAACATCTGTTTCATTTGTAAAAGGTAGAGGTTATCAGGTTTTGATTATGCCAGAGGAATCTCATAATCCTGTATAAACAAGGAAAAGTAATTCACTCCAAGCTGATTGGTCAAGCTGACCCTTCATCTAAGCTGGGTTAGGTCACATACTAAGTAATATTGGCCAATCTGAGTATCTTCAAACTGATTCAACCTTAGTTTGACCCAACATGTAAGGTGATACAGCTTCGATCTGACACTAACCCAATCTGAATACTTTAAGCTGTCCTGGTTAAAACAACTTAAGTAGAATGTAATCTGACCGTTACTGGAACTGGTTACTTCTCGACCTGCGTGAGAATTATTTAAGCTGAGTAAGTTGGAACTGTATCCAAGCTGATCTATATGCAAGCTGAACATATATGGGCTGATTCACATTTACTTTAAGTTGCTGAAAATAGTATTGGTGTAAGTTACATTGATGGTGGATAATTGCTGATAGAAAGGCCCGCTGATGCAATGTGCTGAAGTGTTACCTGCTGGTCTAAACACTTACGGGGCACACCTGATCCTTGAGTGAAGGGTGCTGAACGCTCACTGATCATTGCTGATTGAAGTTGGCCGAGACTTGATCTATCACTGAATACCAGTGAGTTCAGCACGGCTTGATTGGGCTGATTAACTTCAGCGAAGTCAAAATGGCGGAGCCAGGACTTTTATTCAAGGGACGCCAAATAGTTTTCATAATACTAATAAGCGTAAAATTAAACTACAAAGTTTCAGTTACCTTAGTTTGGGTTGCCAATTACCTTAGAACTGATTGAATACTTAGAAATAGTACTAGATTTAAAGAGTTTTATAGAAATTGTGGGCTTGCCATTGCCACCCTTGGCCACCACATAGCTCATCCACTGAGCGAAGACACATTCGTGCAAGTTAACTTTTGACTTAGTAGCCTCTCGAGAATCAGCAAACACATAAACATCATTATTCTTATCTTGATTAGTATTCGAGTTAGCAATCAGAGTAGTACTTAATTGACTTAATATTCAGATCAGATTAATGGGTGTTTTTAGATTAGCATCAATATTCAGATTAGCTTTCAGTGAAAGTTTCTGGTGAAGTTCACTTGCTGAACTATTTAAAGGCTGCCATGTAAGAAATTGTGAAGCCTTATTGCTAACGAGAGATAATGCCCGCGCGTTGCGGCGGTGACATGGTAGGGGTGATAGGTGAAGTCATAGAGTATGATAGCCAAATGCCTTAGTCTTACGGGCTCCGTCATCGGATTTAAAAATTCGTCAAAAGTATATCGAATAACATCTCTAATGAAAGAGTATGAAATTTTAAGAACACTCATACAATTTTTATAATTTATCGATATACGGTTTTTGAGATAAATAATTTTGAATGAATTAGAAGAATAAAATGATTTATGGAGGAGAGAGAAAAAAATGAGTGGTTAAAATTTGAGGAGAGAGACTAAAATGAATAATTAAGATTTAAGGGTATTATAGGTATGTTAGGCAAAGATGTTTAAATTAGCAAATAAAGAAGAAGACAATTTAGGTAATTCAATTCATCTTTTGAGAATTTCCTTTCTAAAATGGTCTCCCTTTATAATATAGTATTAGAAGAGAGGAACTAATCCACCTTAAGGCCCTCAACTTTATATGTTTATAGATCCTCGGAGACATATTCAGAACCATCGCATTGTATAGATACTCATATAATTACTTTAAATCAACGCTATGGCACTTTTGTTTTTTTAATCATTAAATGCTCAATGAATAATACTTTAATTCTTTCTAAATTTCTTTTTTATATAAAAAGCTAATTGTAAACATACCTATCCAATTTAATGGGATTAAGACTAGTATACAAATAAACAAAAATGTTAGCTTTTCATATAAACTTAAATTGTTTGTTTTTGGTACAGTTTATATTTTTGCTATACTTACTGTTAAAGCTAAAACTAATTTATAACTTTAATAAATTGAAACATGTGAGATTGAATTTTAAAGAGTTCTTTTTATAAAACGATAAGCATGGAGTAGAACATGGACCCGACATGTGGGTCGGTTACTCCCACTAGGCCTGATTAAAGAAACTAACGGCCCCAACAAATAAGTGAATAATAGTGAGACTGGAGCCTGAGGGGCGGAGGCGGCATAAGTACTGGCCCAGTATGCCAAAATGGGCCGATCAAGGTATGATAATACATTTGTTGGTTACTGCCTTACTGGTGTGACTTTTTGCAAGTACAGACATTATACTTTCAAGATCGCTTTGTCCACTTTAATATATAAATGTAAACGGTAAACCATACATAACGTGTATACCCGTGTAATCGTTCTCGGCCCTAACCACTTGCTAATGTGACCAATACACTAAAATTAGATTGAAAAAAAGGCTATTGAACGACATGTGGCACTTGCCATAGGTTTTAATTATCAACGGTAATTTAAAAAGTATCACATAAGTTGGGACGTTGGGTGGCATGGATCGGATAACTGACCCAATCTCTTAAGGTGGGCTTGGGTCGAACTAACTAAAAGACATTAATGTTTCTCTTTCAAGTAAATGGTCGTAGCGTTTACAAATCGAACTGAATGGTCTATGCTACCTATCAGGTGGTTTTAGTAGTTCACTCTATTTCAACGAGTGTTTCACTTTTGATCCACAAGAACATTGCAAATATTACTCATACAGTAGTTTTATTCGATTTTGAATTGACCCGTGGATTTATAAGGATTTGTTGAAAGTTAGATTCCTATTGTTTGCATTTGAAGCTAACAAAGCATGTTTGATCAAAGATAGACTTCCCGTTTCAACAGAATCTATTTACGGGAGACGGAAGTGGACAAACCGATTTTAGATCAGAATCTGTTTACCGTTCTAAACGAAAATATTGAAGTAATTAAGATAGTTTACCGTATGGACTTCACTAAAGCCCAATGTTTTTATTGAGCATGCTGAAATGAACAGGGCCTTAACAAGGCAAGCTCTTTCAAAAGATCTACGTTATCAACACGTTTTGACCTTTTGTGGTGAAAGGGTAGAAACTATCAGTCAACTTCTTATCTCTTGCTTCATTGCCTTAATTATAGAATTTCAATAGTAGTTGGTGTGAGGTTCCAAATAAGTTTTATGCTTTCAAGGCACGAGACCTTCTCCAGGTTCATAATCATCTTCCACAATTGGACAAAGATATGACTTTTATTCAACTCACAATTCATTATACGTGTTGGTTAATATGGAAAGCAAGAAATGACCATATCTTTGACAGTGGTTATCCGAAGAAAATTGAAAATTTTCTTATATTTGGAATTTTACATGATCAAACTTAGGTTTCTTGATACAAACACTTGGTCCTTTTTCGATTTTAAGCTTAAGGCATCAAAGTGTAATAACTATATACACAAATGTTTATATTATGTATCTAATTATAATCATATTCATTATATGAATTTAATGTTTAAACTTCAACATTGTATGTAGCTACTAGCTACGTATATACATGCATACAATATCTACATACACTGTCACGTCGACTGTCAAGTTTTGTTTTTAAGCTTTTAATATGAAAATATATAATTTTTTTATACATGTTAACTACAGCCTTTTTATGCTATATGTAACATGTTTTATGATTTACCAATAAACTATAAAAGGATTGACATATTCTTGAAACGATACGTGACGTAATCTTTCATCGACGCTTGTCCTTTTAGTTTATTTATTTTGTTAAATTAGTTTTTTTAGTCGTATATAAATTCAATTTTCTAATTAGACTTAGAATTAAACTCTAACTCTTAGCTTATTAATACAAAAGACACTATAATCTTATTTGATGGGTCGTTTTCTAATTAATAATTTGTCGCTTTTTCTTTCTCAATTTTCAACTCTTATTACTTATAACAATTATAATAAGTTATTAACATGAATACTTCAAAATTTTGAGTTTACGATCCGAAATCACAAGGCTATTTGTCATCATCCACTATGTTTACAAATTCCGATTTTGACGTGGTTATAAAAATTTAAGGTAAATTCAAAACTCTAACTTAACATATAGTATATTTATCATATCTGTATACTATACTTTAGTTTCGATCATCGATTTATTTTAACCACAATTTATTTCATACCCGCGAATCATTTATGAGACATATTCGACTTTTTTTATGATACAATTGATATACAACCGTATATCGTACGGGTATTAGGACTAGTAAAGTTATATCTATATCTATTTATACTAATTTATAAAACAAACTACCCTCTCTCCCTTTAAATACTTAAGATTTTGAAATGACCATATTACCCCTCTTATTTATTCATTATTTTAAACATTTTACCTATTTACTTATAATACTCTTAATGAAATAAATTACCCGTACAACATAAATCATCCAACCTTTAAATAACCATATTAACCCATTTTACATCAATTAATTATTTAATTTACATTCACCACCACACCACCACCACCGCCACACATATATCGTTGCCCACTGCCTCTGTTGCTACCATCATCGTTGTCGCATCGTACGAACATCCGTCTAGTAAAGTTAAACGAATCAGGTCCGTTTTCAAATGAAAGTTTTGGTGCTTTAAGATTGAATGAGACTAACACTTTTGACCTATTCCGACCACATAGTAAATGCTTACAATCCATTATTACAATCACTTTATTTATGCTAATATGTTAATGCAAGAGGCAAGTGCCCACCTATTTCCCGTTCGACACCCCGATTTGAGGACTAACTACGAAAGCAAATATACATTATTGTTAACTAAAACTCTATATCATTTATCTTTTTGAATTAAAAAAAAAAGTGATTTCAAAAAGCAAAGTTTGGTAAACATATGGAAAAGTTGCAATTTGATGTAAACGACGAATAAAAATAATATGGATGTTTAAATTAAAATAAATAAACCAATTGTTTTATTTAACTAAAAATTGTTATAACATTAAAATTCACATGTTAAATGGTGTTATATCTGATGCATTAATTTTACTAAATCTTCGAAATTTTGTTTTTTCTAACCTTATCATGATTCATGATTCATTAATCATATATATTTATCTTATACACAATATATGCGGAAAGGAAATATGTAGTTATCAGAACTCTTACGAGTCGAGTCAATTCACATAAAAAATGAGTTGACTTGCTAGGTGACTCGTTTTTGTCTAGACTCCTACGAGTCATTGTGTGAACTTAAACCGCGAGTCACGAGTCACAAACTTATAATTATTGTTGTTTGATACTATATATTATATTTATTTTGTTACATTTTTTTGTGTGATATCTATCTAGTTTTAATCATTTTATTGCGAAACTAGAGATAAATTATAAGTTTATGACTCGAAACTATTGAATATGTAATATTTTGGTAGATTTATTAACATAACAAAGTTATATTTTGCTTTTAAAGACGTCACATTTATAAAACTATACTATATTAAGTAGTAATAAAAATGTCCCGACTCTTACGAGTCGAGTGACGTTTCGAGTTATGAGTCAAAAAATCATGTTTTCGAGTTGAGTTAAAAGTTACGAATCGACGACTATGCATGCGGGGCTCATGTATTGCATTTGTCAGAAGTAGTATGATGGAAGATTTTCTAAGTATCAAATGGATTATGGTGATCGATTCGATCCCAAAGTTCTTACCAAATTCATGTTGATCAAGTTCATTTTGGATACAAGTATACAACAATGAGAATTATGGCCCAAAAAATGATGATGTATATAGGTTAGCTCTAAGGCTAGATGTAATATGGATTGTGAAATCATCACATTGAAAGGGGTTGGGCTTTTATTTAATGTATTGGCTTTCTAAGTTATTTGAACGAAGAGAGACGATTCAGTCAATTTGCACACTTAATGGTTTGTATCTTTCATGTTGAATATATTCCACAAGATTTATTCGAGTCTTTATGTTTGATTAAGTCATTATTTTCATTTTCTACGAGTCAATGCAATAAAAATATAGTTGTAATTGAAGAATTCAACCTGCTAAACGATATTTTCCACAATACAAGTGACTATAAATATAGGTTGCTAGACACACCAAAACATATAACCAAAAGTCCAAAACAACAAAGAAATCACTAATGGCATCTATAAGTACAATTTTGCCCTTTATATATGTCTTTTTCTTTCTTTTCTCACTAAGTAGGGGAAAACTTAATAATGACCCAATTAAACACTTTCAAGGTTGTCACAAGGGTGACAAAGTTCAAGGCCTCCATGAAATTAAGCGATACCTAGCTCAATTTGGTTACCTAAACTACCAACATAGCCCGAACCATACCAATGCTGACGAATTTGATGAAGAACTTGATGCCGCTCTCAAAAGTTACCAAAACTTTTACCATCTCAATGCTTCTGGGGTGTTAGATGGAACCACTATTTCACAAATGCTTAAACCTCGATGTGGACAACCCGATAAGATAAGTCACCAACACGGGACTAAAACGTTGCATACCGTGTCTCATTATTCATTTTTCCCAAATAACCCCAAATGGCCCTCAAGTAAATCACATCTCACCTATGCATTCGACTTCAACTATCCAAAGCGATTTGTACCTCCTGTTGTTCGCGCCTTCAACAAATGGACTACTTCGACTAACTACTTCACATTTTCTCGAGTCAATAATTTTGAAAGTGCAGATTTAAAGATTGGATTTGAAAGCCCGGAACACGGAGATGGAAATGACTTTGAGCCGAGAGTGTTGGCGCATGCTTATGCGCCAACAGACGGAAGGTTTCATTACAATGCAAATACTAGTTGGTCCGTGGGACCAGGACCAGTTCCTAATGTTAATGATTTAGAGACTGTGGCTCTTCATGAAATAGGACATTTACTTGGATTACGTCACAGTCAAGATGAAAATGCGATAATGTGGAGTACTATCCCTAGAGGAACTGTCAAAAATTTGAATGCAGATGATATCCAAGGAATTAAAGTTTTGTATGGGCTTAATTAGTTGCTGGAAATACATGTTGACTGACAAATCCTTTTGTTTATATAACTTCTTTTTTATTTTATATATATATTTTTTAATTTTGAGTGTATAAAAAAAATATCTATTAATTATTATTTTTGATATAATAAATCTTGGACCAAATACAATATAGATTATAAAATCATTCTAATTCTAATTACATCATTTTTCAATTCTTTTACAAATTCTAATTGACTACTATACGTCATTCAAAAATATTATACAAAGCCAAATGGACCCTTACTTCTACTAGTTACTTTTTCTTCAACTCTATAGTTACGCACTTATTAGAAGTTACTTAAATGTGTACATTTCTTTATGTCTATTTCGATACTTATTACTAGCATACAATATCAAATATGACGTGAAATAGAACTTCATTATTCATATTGACATCCAAAATTCTACATTTTGGATGACATCGTTGTAATTTGAGGCATAAAAAAAATAGTTATTGATTAGATAATAGAATATGTAATGTACTTTTATGAAATGGGACATTGTGAGTTTTTACGTACCATTTACGGAGTATCAAAGATAAGGATATTTAGGAGCAAGCAATATCAAGTACCGTTTTTTACGAGTTATGAATTTCAATGCCCATTATGACAATATATTTTGAGATGTAAATAGTTTATATCTGTCTAAAGTAGAGAGGTTGCGTAGATTGAAAGGATAATCCATTCTTGCAAAGAATAAAGATTAATTTTGACCTTCAATTTTACTGGGAAAAGTATTAATCACTCGATAAAAATGTTAATTTTTTCCATATTAGCATATCTCCAAGATATGCATGTAATGCATGTAATATCTCCAAGATATTATATATACTAGTACGGTATTCGTGTAATGCGGTGAGGATAAGTGTGACGGCAGTCTGGTGGTGATGGTGTTGACAGCGATTGGTGGTGATAATTGATGTAAAAAATCACCACATTTTTTTTTTGAAAGTAAAAGTTTTAAAACATATCTTAGTTCCAATTAGTAGCCGTCATTGAACTAAGAGAGACGATTCAGTCAATTTGCATAAAAGGGGATGAAACTTTCCACAATCATCGCTTGTGTCGATCTTTCCTACTAAAATCCAGAAGATGTATTCGTCTCTTTTTGTTGGATTAAGTTATGATTTCAATTTTCTCCAAGTAACTCTAATCCATCTACTTATAATTGAAGCATTTAACCTAACTAACGATCGATATTTTTCACAACACAAATTTATTACTCTATAAATAGTCTTAACTTGAAACACCAAAACATAAAACCAAGACAGTTAAGAAATCACTAATGGCATCTATGGGTACTCTTTTGCTCTTTTATGTATATCTTTGTTATTTTTTTTTTCTCTCTAAGCAGGGGAAAACTTGATAATGACCCAATCAAGCACCTTCAAGGTTGTCACAAGGGTGACAAAGAATAATATTTAGTCGGCTCAAGTTACCTAGTTAGCTTAATTATAACTACTGCTTTAATTTCTTACTTGCCTAATGTACGTACGTGCTTCTAGTTATATTACTTCCTCAAGTTTTGTGTGACATGAAACTTCAGTCAAATTGGTTATATATATACAATGCTTAAATCATTAAGTTTTTCACACGTACACAAGTGATTGTTTTCTTTACCCAAATTACAAAATACAAAATAAGATATCTGAATCCAAGTATTGTAGAAACCTCAACCGCTCAACCCAAGATGCTTCTTAAACTCCGCTGCCGTCATATCAGAATACTGAGTGAATCCATGGCCGTGAAACTTCTTGCGCCTCTTCATTGCTTGGCGCATGTTGGCTTTGAAAACCAAAAACCTGAAGACCTCTTCTTGTGGGGAGGCGTATGTTTTGTTAAACTTGTGCTTGAAGAGTAGTGCCGTCTCTGAAAATATAAAAAGGTTTCAGAACCTGGCTCGAGATAAAAAATAATTGGGCCTTTATATAATAATTCAATAATAAATTATAAAACATAATATTACGACAATAAAATGTTTTTAAAATTTAAACAAGCAAAAAATCATAAATATAATTTATATGCTTAAACAATAATAGTAATAATAATAATAATAGTAAAATTACAAATTATGCTTTAAAGGCAACGTCTTCGCCAAATAACGTTATATATCTTCTTTTTCTTATAGATATAACTAGATTAAACCTGTGCGATGCACAGATAAGTTTTGTCCATAACAAAAGCTCAAAAAATAGTATTATGAGATATGATATATAACCCAAATTGCTATAAAATCAAAGTGACAAAATAGAGTTGAAGCAATTAGGAAATCACATATGTATAGATTTAAATTTTTCATGAAAAAAACTAATCATACCTTCTTAACAAAGTGTAAAAATTATTTTTGTTAAACCGTACAATAATGAGATATAGATATATAAATATGATAAATAATAATGATAATAAA
>JANDBE010000047.1:6462316-6475123 GCA_024320915.1 Erigeron philadelphicus | reverse complement strand
GCTGCAAAACCTTTTTTCCCTATTCACAATTTCATGAATCACAGAGGATATTTTGGACTCAAGAGAAGAGCATTCGCAACAGTCAGAGAATCTATCCGAAAATTTTTTGAACAAGATGATGTATCAATTCAAACGCCTGGAAAGAAGGACTATATTACTCGTCACAAGATTCAAAAGCAAAAACGGTACCTTTGTCATTCTCTTAAATACTTACACCAGAAATTTTGCAACGAGAGTCAATTTGTTGTCAGTTATGCCGTTTTTTGTAAGCTCAGGCCATTTTGGGTGGTCACCAAACATGTAAGTGAACGAGATACCTGTCTTTGCAAAAAATGTGAAAATATGATTCTCATACATGCTGCATTACGTAAGTTGAAAATATTTGAATGTGATCTGCAGACTGTAATTGAAGCAATATGCTGTTCTGCTCCTACAATGCAGTGCTACTCTCGAAAATGTTTGAAATGTCAAGATAATGCCATCGAGCTGAGTCTTCATAATGAGTCATTCCGCAGTGATAAAATAACGTTTTATTCTTGGGAAGCAGTCAAAGAAAAAGCTGAAAATGGACAGATGTACAATCGAGTGGTCAAAGTCAGAAAAGAATGTACTATTTTTGAAGCTTGTGAGCGGTTTTTTGAGCTACAGCCAGATTACATGGCTCATATTGGAAGAATTCGCCACCAGTACCATACACTGAAAATTTTGAAGAATTTTGCAAAAGCAAAGTCTGACACTGTGGTAATTCACTGCGATTTCTCAGAGAACTATTCATGCAAATACTTCAGAGAGATACAGACCTGTCACTTTGGAGGAAATAGAAAGCAGATTACATTGCATACAGGTGTTTTGTACATTGGTGAAGAGGTTCGATCATTTTGCACAATTTCCCCTAACTTGCAACATGATGCTATTGCAATTTGGTCACACTTGAGTCCAGTTCTTGCAGAGTACAGACATATTAAAGAGATACACTTTGTTAGTGATTCACCATCTTCACAATATCGTAACAAAGGCATGTTCCACATCATGCTGAAGAAGATTATTCCTTCATTCCCAAATTTACAGGCTTTCAGCTGGAATTATCTAGAGAGTGGACATGGCAAGGGTGCTGCCGATGGTGTAGGAGGAGTAGTGAAACGTACTTGTGACCGCATAGTGGCTGCAAATGTTCAAGATGTATCTAACTTTGAGCAGTTTGTCTCCTGCGTTCAACAATACGTCAAAAAAGTTCATCTGCTTGTTGCAGAAGACCGAAATAAAGACTTGGAACAAAATATCAAAGCAGCAATACCTGTGCTAGGTAACTCCGAAGTCTTTAAATTATTAATAACCTTATTTTCACTATGATTTTATTTGTATGTTTTAGTTTATGTGTATGAGTGGATTTTTAAATTCTTTTGTAACTTTTGCATAATTCTATAGATATGTTGTAAATTGGTCAATTTAGTTTTGAAGAATAATTATTAATGAATAAGGAACTCATAGAGTGATATTTTTTATTCAAAGGATAAAGTTAGTTGACACCTACAACTATCACACCACTCAGCAAAACTACCGATTGAACAATTGGGTCTCAAAGAAAGTTAACATAACGAATTGGAGGGCGAATAGAGGCTGCCAGCATTATGTCAACTCAATAAGAGAGGGATTGTTCCATCTTCGCTACTTTGTGTACAGTGTCTTTCACATGAGGAGTGTATTGATCACGTGATAACTGCATGTCCTATTGCTATGGAGGTTTGGAATCTAATTGGGTCTTGATGCAAGATTAATCCAATTTTCTCTTTTCATGTTAATGACTTGCATTGATTGCATATTAACCTACCAGGTGATATAAGATGGAAGAAACTGGTTGACACCATCATTTGAATTGTTATATGGAGTCTTTGGAGAGCGAGAAATGAAGCAACTCATAGTAGGATATTTTTATCCTCCAAAAAGTTTTTCGAAGAAATTTGTTCGATGGCGTACCTATGGATCCTGAATAGAGCTAACAAGGTTGATTGTGATTGGGATAGTTGGTGTAATATTAGACCTAGTGTCTCATAATTATCTTGTGTATTTGTAATCTTGCTAGCTACTTGCTAGTGTTTGGGTTAATAATAATATTTCAAAGTTGCTGTTAAAAAAAAAAAAAAAAAATTGATTCATTTAATCATTAAGAGGGTAACATAGACTCTTAAAAGTATAATTTTAAGTATTGTAATGGACTTGGACATACGTGATATTACAAATATATATGTGGCTCACGGTTTCGATTAAGACCGAATGGCACCCGTTAAAAAAAAAAACCGACGACCGAATGGCACGCCCAATTATAGTGGGACTGTGGGAGGGCCATTGCGAAATATAAAACGATTAAGTGGCTGTTTGCTTGTGGGTATTGGAGAAAGCTAAAAATTGCAATGATTAATCTTAGTGGGCAAGTCACACCGATCTCGTCAATTGAAAGTTTAAAAAATGAATATATATACACATGTGGGTGATAAAAAAATGAAAGTGTTAGTAAGTAATTAAGTATGTTAGGTTTAAAAATACTAATGACAAAGAAAATTTTTTGGTTGTTGGTTACCTAATATTATGACATGTTGTGTCGAAGTATGCAAATGATTTTTTTTATTATTTTTTTTTTCTATTCTTTTTACAACAGATCTACATAGTTACTTTTAGCTAACAAAAATGTTTCAAAGTAAGTTTCAATTTCTAAAATTTAGCTAACAAAAATGTTTTTAAATAATAAAGATGATATTTTTGTTGATACATAATGTAAATATTGTATTTTTCAAATGGGTTAAAATTGTAACATATATACGTTCTCAAAAAGTTCATTTTGGTACATATTTTTTTTCAAACGCACCGATTTACGTATAAAAAATGGTTCATTTTATGTAATGTATTTTTCAAAAGTATCCATTTGTGTAATGTATTTTTTTTACGACAACTACATCATTGAATTTATAATACTAGTTTATTTTTTGAGAAAATGAACTTTTTGAAAAACATTACATGATAGTGACTTTGACCTCTTTCAAATTTGTTGTGTATTGTTTTGAAGTGAGTATTATTTTCGTCTCATTTTAAATGTTCTATTTAAATAGAGATACATATTGATTTCGAGCTACAACAAATACAATTAATTTTCAATCATTTATAACGTTACTCATTACTGTATATATAAAAATATTGCTTGTCTATGTCAAATATATTTCAATTCACGTTATGAGTTTTTTTACACAACTTTAACTTGAATTGAATAATGAAGACCGCCCCTAACAAGTAACAATGATCAAAGTCCGTTTTTCACTTTGATCTCTTCCCTATGGTTTCCTCAATATGCTGGCATATACCTATTTTGTGTACAAGAATATTCCGTTTTTTTAATATAAAATATGATATACACCTAAAGTCTAGGAACCAAATTACAATTCGATGGAGACTTTCACAAATTCGATTGATTTCTCGAGACCTCCTATTCATTTTTTACACGAGCTCAATCTCGTTCAATAGATGCTCATCAAAAGCTTGGAGGTGGCACGTTGAAGGGATTAAACGATTGCATCAATTCAAAGATTGGAATCAACTAGACAAAGTCCAAAAGGATTCGAGGATCGTCGAAGATGTGAGCATAACAAGTCCAAATAAACGAGTATGTTAATGCCATTCGACATTAAAAGTGCGTCAAGAACGACATTTAGTGAAGCATGAACTAGCTACAACTTGAACAACTTACGAATATACCCGTCTTGTCTTTCAACACATATTGAATTTGGAACACGATTTGGTATGTTTGATGAAGATGACAAGCCACGACATACATGTAAACACTTTCGTTTCTCCTTTTCCTTTGAATAACATATAATTAAGTTATTGCTTTATAAAGATCGACTTACTATTGAAATTATGAAATCTATAAAGAATATTCTAGGTAAGAAAACAAGTTACAAGCTAAAATAATCGGGGTACCATTTTTTTTCGACCATATACTCCCAACAACAAGATACACCTTAATTTCATTGCATTTTCAGCATCTTTCTAAGTTATGAAAGTTTTTTGAATGACGTTTGGTTATTAGCGATAATATTTGCATATATTAATTACCAAATTCATAAATCAACTACTCGTATAAAAATGATCAAAAGTACAAAGCATCTTTCGGTTGGTCAATTCTAACTTTCAATTTATTCTTAAGTTAACAATCAAGTATAAGAATTATCAAAATACACTCACAAATTTATTTTTCATATACTCACAATAACAACATACACTATAATTTCCGGACGGAGATCCATAATTTCCGGACATTTTCAGTTTCTTTCTCAGCCCTACAAGTTTGTTGAATGAAATGTATTTTTTTGTTGTTGCATATTCTCTTGTTAAATAATATAGTAATAGATTGTTAATTTTGTTTAATCAGATGACAAGATATTTTTGTTGGTATCCAATAAGGCAAATTATTATGTGGCAAGCTTTGTCACAAGTGAAACCAACAAACATGGATCTGAAAACGTTGGGATTATAACATGTTACAAAAGTTTAGAAAATAATTAAATCTGTCAATGTAACTGTATATATCTAACTTTTATAACGTCAATTGGATAATTAATTTTTATGTTACATTTGAGTAATTATTTTTAAAAGTATGAGGTGTGATAATTTTTAATAAAGAATATAGATATAAATATGGTCATTGTATCAGTCAGCAAAAGTCCCTATAGTTTTTTATTGTGCAAAAAAACATTAGTTAACGATTAAGTGGAATTTTGGGATCAATATGTAAAGCTAATAGAGACATAGATTCGTCGACAAAACGTGGTTGTGAGCAAAAGGATTTCTTTATTTCGTTTTTGATTGTGCCATCATAATTAATATTGATTTGATTTTGCTTGCAGGATGTGAGGAGTGTGGCATGGCGATGGGTTTGGTACTCGAAAATAGGTGTAAAACCTTGTGATGACTCATTGTTTTGGAGGGACGGAACCATGTAAGGGAGGAGTTGACCATGACTTACCTTCAAATTCAAAATTTTGACGCAAGTGTAATATTAAGTATCTCCCTTGTCCCCATACTACTAAAATAGAGTTCCCAATAATATCAGTTGTTAGCTAACTAACTAAGCCAAGAATGATTTTCTTAAGTAAGACTTGCATCATAATTTATTTTATAATTTATATATAATATGTTATTAACAATATTCAAGTCAAAGTAATTTACATAGAATTAGAAGGCAAACGGGTAACAAGTTGCGGAATAAATTAAAGTTACTTTTCTCTTTCCATGTACTTTCATTACAGGTATTTTCTTATTTCATTTGTCTCTTTCTATATTTTCTCCTAAAAATTACCATAGACTTCATTTTACTTTTGTTCATCAATATATTCATATATTTTTTTTTCTCTGATTAAATTTTTTATTTTCACATATTTGAAGCAACATTTGTTTGTTTTGAATATACAGTAAGAAGAATAACAATTAAATAATATGAAATTGGTAAGTTTTTTGTTTTAATTTATTCTTCATTCATGAAGATCTTCATGTTTCTTTACATTTGTATGGTAATAGATTTGGTTTTAATTTATTGGTTATTCTTCTACACACTTTATCATAATTAAAAATTAAACTTCATTATAAATTTAGATCTATAATGTTCTTTTCATTATGGATTTTAACAAGTTTCTTTTCTATTTTTTTTTTTCCTCTACTACTACATGTTCTTTTTTTAGTTTTCGAGTTTTATTTTCTTTATGTATTTTGTAGATGCAGATCTAAATCTAGTTACTAGATTGTGAACATGACCTCTCAAGGTTAGTGTATTTTATATAGTTGTTTGTTTCGTATTTGGTTTATGATTTAAGGGTTTTTTAGATTTGAAAAATACTTATGTTATTATTATTATTATAACTGATAAATACTTATATTATTTATTATTATTTAAAAAATATGGATTTCAGATCTGAGGTACCATAAGAGGTTGCAGCTGCAAAAGTAGTTAGGAGCTAAATGAATCAGTTTAGTGCTGGTATGAACTTTTGAATATGGATGTGATATTTGTTTATTCATGATTCATGGTACATGTTTTTCGATTAACAATTCATTATGATGATTTTATTGTCAATGTATTATTCATTAAATTTTTACCATAAAAGTCAGATTCATATATCTATATTTTTTTCTCTCTCATGGCATTTAAATTCATATTTCTTATCTCTTTCTCTCTCATTAAAATTATTGGTAAGTCTTTGTTTTTATGATCCAGGATTTCAATATAGTTTTCAATTAATAATTATTTGATTAGGAATACTGTTCATCTTTAATTTATTATATGTAAAAGTATATTCTATGTGTAAAAAGCACGACATTTATATTAGAGAAGGAGATGAGGAGGATATGAGAGATCTGTTGATGGAATTACCTCAAAGCAAAGTCTGATTTTCTAGTAGGTATGAAACTTAACTTGATGTTTGTAATAAAATTTGTTTTTTATTTTATTTTTTGCAGTTTTGATAATAGACAGATGATAATTAGTGATGTTCGTGTTAATAATGAGTGAGTAAAATTGCATCACAAATCGGGGTTTTCACAATATTGTTTAACTAAAATTTTATTTGTGAGTCTCCTTTTTATATATATATATTGGTATCTATTTTTGCTTTTGCAGAATGCAAATCAAGTTTTCATCGTATATAGCGGATGAAGATAATGATTTATTGGTAAGTTGTGTAGCTTTCAAAATCTTTCTATATTTGAGTTTCACTTGAAGGTGTTACATATAATATGGTGATGTTTAATTATAAACTTTTGATATTGGAAGGGCTATTAGTGATAATAAGTTAATATGTATAAATACCATTTATCAATCCATTTGTAAATTAAGACTTTCATATAACAAAAATCTACATTTATCCTATCCCAATATCCAAATACATACAAACATACTTTACAAGATCAAATCCACATTAAATCTATCTATTACACTTGGTATTAAAGTATAATCAGATTACCTAAATCGATCCATGGCTGATTGTGTCTCATTTTGGTAGAAATTCATGATTTTTGATCGGTTGTAGAAATTCACGAATCAATCCGCGTTTCTTTACTTTTCATCACACCATAATCCCAATATCATCCTATTTCCTTGTTTTTGTTCCTCATTTCCTAGTTAGATTCGTTTATTTCACTTTCTAGTTGCTCGATCTACCCATTTTCATCCCAAAATCTTCAAAAACAGAACTCAAATCTTCATTTTTCTTTTGTTTTTGAGATTTCTGAATTCATTTCTAGATCTGCAGATCTAGTTGAGATTTGCATATCATACTAAAAGACAAAAAGGTGGGGGACAAGGGGACAGATAGTACATCGTACATTCTCAAATAAAATATTTTATGACATTCTCGAATAGTGTGAAGTCTTTGATCCGCATTACACATTCTCGGATCATGAGTATTTGTTGTTAAGATGTATGGTGGGTAAGTGTTCGACGTAATTTACATTTACGGATCAATTTATTTCTCATTCAGTTTTACTTAAAGGTTAGTTTGAACCTTGTTAAGAGTTAGATCCAAGTTTCTCATTCTCGGATCTTTTTTGGTTGTGAGTGGTGTCAAGTATCTAATCCAAAATTTACATTTTCAGATCCATTTTTCCTCTTACCATTATAAGGAAAGGCGCCTTTGAACTGTCTAAGTATACGATTTGAGTTTCTCATTCTCGGTTCCAAAGTTGAAGATTGGTTGTATTGTTCAAGTGGTTGATCCACATTTCTCATTTACAAATCCTTATTTTTCGTACCTTGCTTCATAAAGAAACCTCTTCATAGTCTAAGTACTCGATCAGTCGATCCGAGTTTCTACAAATCATTTTTAAATAGGCCAAGAAATAAAGCATAACCCGAACCCACATCTTTTTAAGGGTATAGGCTGAATCATGTTTATAAATTTATCTATAAATCGTACTTAGGATCCTCGCTGATGTGCCTTTAATGTTTGCATCTTTCATTTTTTTGGGGAATTTTCTTGTAGATTAAGTGTTATATGCAACAACTTCTTCGTGGAATGGAGCATTGTCATGCTCGTGGTGTTCTACATCGAGACCTTAAGGGGTCAAATATTCTAGTTGACAACGATGGAATTCTCAAGATTGGAGATTTTGGTCTGGCTGCACGATTTGAGCCTGACCAAAAAGAACCATTAACTAGTCGTGTTGTAACTTTATGGTATAGGGCTCCTGAACTTTTATTTGGTTCAACATCATATGGTGTTGCCATTGATATGTGGAGCATAGGCTGCATCCTTGCAGAACTTTTTGTGGGAAGGCCTATCATGCCAGGAAGAACCGAGGTATGCTAAGAGTTTCTCTTATTTGTATCATATGGTGTATCTGCCCTGACTGAAACATCTTGCTTAAAGTATGACACAACTTTTTGAGTTCTTAAAGTAACAGTAATGGCAGGAAACCACGAGTTGATGAAACATCATTATTTTTAGCAGATAAAACTCACGCGTATAAAAAATCTTGAAAACGCTTTTGTCCTCATTGGATTTGAACCCGCAACCCTTGGTAGTTGGGCTACCCAGATACTACTAGAACTTTCCAACGTCTATTGTTTTTCTAAAAGAAATAATACTTGTATGGTTTGAAAGGTCTTAATGCATGAAAAGTAACTTTCAAAATTATTGATCTAACACAATCATCAACAATGGTAACTAGTTTTAGTTCCAAACCACCAAGGGGCGTAGTGCTTATGTGTCCTAATTTCCTCACAAGAGGTCTCGCGTTGAATCCTCATTAGTCTGAGTCAAAGACTTGCCATCCCTGAGTAACCTCATCTTTTATTATTTTCTAATGGTAACTAGTTTTACTATGGCCTGTCAGAATAATGTCACCATCGGTTACGGTGTACCATGTCAGATTATAGTCAACATGGTCCAACTGCCCTACTTTATATGCATTTTGACTTTTTCCGGTACCGTGAGTCTACCAATTTCTGGATAATCTCCTTAAACCTTTTACTAGCCATCTTGGCTTCTTGTTGTGGCCTTTTTCTCATAGATTTGAACCTCTGTGTTTTTGTATGCAGTTCAAATTATATTGTAGAACTAACATTTCTTGCCCATCAAATAGATTGCCCCCTGTTTCATTAGCTTCTAGTATTTATGTTCAAATCATCTCTTAGGTTGAGCAAATACATAAGATCTTCAAGCTTTGTGGTTCACCATCAGAGGAATACTGGAGTAGATCAAAGCTGCCTCATGCAACTAGTTTTAGGCCTCAGCATCCTTATGAGCGTCGTATCACTGAAACATTCCAACAATACATGCCTGCTTCTGCTTTGGCTCTTTTGGATACCCTCCTTGCAATTGAACCAGATGCACGTGGTACTGCAACTTCTGCACTTGCCAGTGAGGTATGGTTGAACTCGGCTTATTTTCTTCAAAAACAAAAAGATACTTATTGACCTCCTTGTACCAAATGGTTATACTTTCTAAATGGGAGGTGGCGAAAATCCAACAACTAAAGGGGTCGAGTAGATTGGATAATAGGTCAAAATGTTTCTTTGTTTAGTATGAGTTGAAACGGGTCAGGCTGGGTTTACATAAGAAATACTGTTTTGTAGTTTTTGAAACTTTAATCAACATGCAATGCGTTAATCAACAATATCAACCTATTCACATGTCATCATTGGCATGGTTAGTAGCTCTTTGTAGTTGCCTGCTAATTCATGAACTTGTATTTGTCTCAGTTCTTCACAACGGAACCTCTTCCTTGTGATCCATCCAGTTTACCTGTATACCCTCCAAGCAAAGAGTTTGATGCTAGGTACCGAGAAGAGGAGGCTAGAAGGTACTTCAAATTTTCTACTTCGACTTTAAGAAAAACGCCCTTTTTTCTGGAGGAAAGGAACTGTGTTTCACTATTTTACATTACCTACTAATAAACCTCATATTCTATGGTTAAATGTTTTCAGACGGAAAGCTGAAGCGATGAAAGGACATGTTCCTGATTCTGTTAGGGTTGGTGTCGCGGAATTTAAAGGACAATCTAAAGTACAGGTACCTTTTCCACAACTCGAATCTTATCAGAAGAAATGGCAAGATGGGTAGGTTGGGTAATTAGTAAAAAGGGTGGATGGGTCGGGTTGGGTTGACATGAAAAAGATGTTTATGATTAGTTAAAATTATTTATTACTTTAGTAAACTTACGATTTAGTAGGTTATATGTGTTGGGAAACCGAAATTCAAATCCTAGTTTAAAGTTCAAACTCGAACAAAACAATAGCAACATCTACAAACTTGAACAAATATAACAGAACCCAAATTGAGTGGTTCAGCAGATCAATTTGATGTGTTTAATACACAGGCAAACTACAAAGAATTTGATTTTGAGACTTATTGAGTTATTGTCAGATTCAGGACATAAATAGAGTAAATTATCGATTCCTAAGCATATTACAACCAACATGCTCACCGAGGACTTTGTCAACAGAAAAAATGTCATGCTTAAAAGTTCCATACGGGCCAAGCCTCGGTCTCCCGCTTCATGGGAGGCTACTTTGTCATCCTTGCAAACATATAGTCCACAACCCAAACATATGACACTCTGTCTAAATTTTGACCCGCTTCGCCTGGATCAATCCACTCCGCATAACATTTCAGTTTCTTCTTGATATCCGTCTTCTTGATTATGGCTAACTTACACATTGCAGGGTCAGCTGAATGTAAGAAATTACAATCCTCAAGGGGAAGTCAGAATAGGCAAGAAAGGGTTTTACTATTCTAACTCAGAGATCCACCAAAGTGCTGCAGCATCATTGACCAAGAATATCCTAAAAGATGACATGATGGGTGCAAGTTTAAGAATGGCACTTTTACATAATGATCCTGCACCCAAAAGACCAATAAACAACATAGATCCGGTACAAGAATCCACAAAGCTTGATCAAAGGACAGGCAAACCCACCATGGTAAGTTTGCTGCAAAATTCACTAGAACTAGAAGTAGCAAAATAACATTTTAAGCAAGTTGGATGGTTGGTCAAAATGGCTTTGGGTCAAGGCGAGTTACTTTGACGGTGGTCAAAAGAATTTGGGCAGGGTTGATCCGCAAACATTTTATTTTAATTTTGTGTATTTCTAAGAAATTTTATACAAAGTCTTAAAATTAAATGATCTAAATGGTTGTATGTATAAATAAATTGAAAAAAGAGAAACTTTGGGCTACTACATGTCATGCTCCCCCTCCCCTTAATTGACTTTGACTTGTTAGACATAAAACATAACATTTGCGTCTCATTCATAAGGTTAATGGGTCGAATTTTGCCTGGTGTATCCATAGTTGTGTCTATAAAGAACATTTAACAAGATTATGAGTCACTTACAGGGCCATGCAAAGAGGATAAACAGGGTTTATTCTGGACCGTTGATACGTCCTGGTGGAAACACAGTAGACATGCTCAATGAACATGAAAGACATATTCAAGCAGCAGTTCGGAAAGCACGTGCTGATAAAGCCAATAGTAGATTGGTATAACCAATTATTGTGATCCAAATTTTGACTGGAAACCAAATGATAATATTTGACCTTCGAAGGAAGGTTGTGGGCTTGTGGCTGCAATGAAGCATGACTCGCAATCGAGTGATTTTTGAAGTAAGGTGACTATGTGAAATTCATGGATGGATCAGTTCAGAGGCCTAAAACAACACATCAGTGATGCATGCCATTGTGTAATTAAGACTCACAGCCTCCCGGTTGACATATATGATTGCCCTGTGTCATAGCCCAAATGTTAATTCTGATTGCCTTTTTCCCAACTCATTTTTGAATCTTTTGAACTCCAATCAGTTCAAATCCTGAACTCTCAGCCAAATTGTAACACCCCGGGCAAGGCTCGAAATGCACCGAAAAGCATGACACAAGATGGAATTATCGTAGAACGAAACTATATGAAAATAAAAGGATTCCGTGAACCAAACATTTAGTTTACAAGTTACAAAAGCACACGGAGCATACAACCATCAAGAGTTTTACAAAATAATATCAAAAGATGGCTCATGATCCTAAGCAAATCCCATCACGGGTAATGAATCACGGATCCATGGTCAAGGTCCAATTCCTAGCAATGCTATCAAGCCCTTGGATTGTCTTGATTACTTAGATTTGCTCTAGACTCGTAACATGATTCGTTTTTTGTAGTGCGAGTCGGTCCGAGTCACAAGTCGAGTCACGCGTCACAAAACAATTTAGTATTTTTTTAATTTTTAATTTTTTTAAAATTTATTTTTTTAACTCAATATATAATTATAATAATATATTTCTATAATAAATACTTGTATATAATTATAAAAATATAAATGATCAAATATCCCGTCTCTTACGATTCGAGTCACGTTTCGAGTCACGAGTAAAAAACAAGATTTCGAGTCGAATAAAAAACAACGAGTCGAAGAAAATAATCAAAAACATAACTCTTATTGCATCGATAATAAAAAGAACCTTATATACAAAGCACAGGGACTGATATTGTAGTTTACTCTAAAATTAGTTATAGGTAAGTTGACTTTTTATTATGTATGTATTCTTTTTGCCGGCTATAAAAGTGGATCTCCTTCTGAAACTGTAAACCCTAAAGAAATCGATAAAACTGTAAGATAAGTTATCGACTGTAATTTCAGGTACGAATTTGATCTTTAAACTTTTAAATTTATTGATTGATTTATTTATTCTGTATGTATTCATCGATAGTAAATAAATACTGATTTCCACCCCCATCAATTAGTCCGAGTGTTTACTTGATATATATCGAGTCTTTTCC
>JANDBE010000047.1:6137184-6161042 GCA_024320915.1 Erigeron philadelphicus | reverse complement strand
GATGGCAAGTCTTGGGGTTTTTTCCTCCGAATACTTGTAACGGCCTATAGTCAACATCTCGTTGTCTAGGGTACGTGTAAGGCTTCACCATTATACGATGAGGTTTTTGTGATGTCGTGTACCGACTGAATGTTTGAAAAAAAAAACTAAGATTTTATTCACATATGAATAACACATTTTAAATACAAACTCACATCTAGATAATTTTCCTTTTTTCAATTAAAATAAATAAATTAAAATAATAAAATAGCGAAAGGCCCAATAATTCAATCATCACACATTTGTATAGGCCCATATTGCAAACAATACAACAACCCAAGGGCCTGGTTTTACTTTTTAGGGTTTATGTGTATGTCTCTCTATTCCATTTTCCATACGCCACATTGCAGACAACGCAGTAGCAGCTCTCAGACATTCTAAAACACGATTCTAGGTTTTTTTCTCCTCTTCCTTAAACAACCCCTTTTTTACACCAATAAATTATATGTTAATGCATATATATGTTATGGTTTTGTTTTTTTTTTTTCTTCTTTTCTTGAGTAATTTATGTAAATTCATTTAAATACTAATGGGAATATGTGGGTCGTAACAAGATTATGAAATGCTTTTTTAATTATTATTTTAAGTGATCATATTGTGAATAAAATGTTGTTTTAAAATATTAATAATCTAGTTGTTTGATATCATCATATATTTATTAGTTTTTGTAATGAAATTCCAGTTTTACTAATTATTGTTTGAGGTTATATTCAACACACTTGTGAATATATTTAGCTAATTTGCTGCTTTTTTTTTGTTCATTTATTGTATAAAATAGGAGTACTTGATTGATACTATATTTTATGTTTTGGGTGATTATATATTTTTCTAGTGCCAAGTTAATTATTTTGAAAATTTGTCACAACATCACATTTTTTGGGTTTTTTTGTTTTACAGTATCTGTTATTTGAAAAAACAGCAAACATGCAGAATGAGGAAGGACAAAATATGGACTTGTATATCCCCAGAAAGTGGTATATGCCATTAATTATCTGTTGTTTACATTACAAATGTAAATATGTAAATAGTTGATGTGTTAATAAATATCGCTCTATATATCTGCAGCTCTGCCACTAACCGGCTGATCACTTCCAAGGATCATGCTTCAGTTCAAATTAATGTTGGTCATTTGGACGAATCTGGGCGATACACTGGGCAGTTCTCTACCTTTGCTCTATGTGGTTTTGTGAGAGCTCAGGTTTGTATATTCGTCTTTTCTTTAACAGAATGCATATTACTGTAGTTAATTATCCTGTTTTTGATAGGGTGTAGAGTTTATTAGATATGCTACTTAGTATGGGTGGCAAGATGTTGGGTTTTTTAGGTTGCGTAAGGGGTTTAACGGTTTTTGTTGTATGTATTATTTTACTTTTGAGTTGTAAATGTTATCTGTGTCGTTTATTTACTTTGTATAAACTATAAAAAAAAAGTCTATGCCTTAAGTATGATTAAAATACGACAATGTTACAATGTCAATATAGAAATTTAGAATTAATTTGACGGAATGCATATAATAGTAGTTGATTCTTTCGTTTTTATAGTATAATGCTACTTAGTATGTGTAACAAGATGTTGGGTTGTTTATGTTGCGCAAGGTAAACGGTTTGTGTTATATGTGTTTTATGTTGGTCAACTTGTTAATGTTATCTCTGCTGTTTATTTACTTTGTGTAATAAGGTCTATACGTTTAATATGTACAAAATACAATAATGTTACAATGTTAATTTGAATGTTAAATTGATTAAGAAGCTAACTTGTAAAGAGTAGACTTTCAATCACTATTAACATGTTTAACCCTGTTAATGTCGATACATTATGGTAATTTGGTTAGTTTTAACACAGATCATGTCACTCTTCTTAGTATCTGGTTCATGTGTTCTTATCTTTACGATACTGATTTCAGTTTGTGCTGACCTTTGTGCAGGGTGATGCTGACAGTGCACTTGATAGGCTGTGGCAAAAGAAGAAAATTGAGGCGCGCCAATAGATTCTGCTGGATTGTGTTCTATGGAAGGCCATCTTAATCCAAGACAATGTTGAAATTTATGTGGTGAATTTCTTTCCGTCATATTTCTAGACATGGTTTTATTACTATCTGGGATTGTAAAATGGTGCATCAATTTTGAATAGTTTGTGAGCAACCGTAAAGTCTTCTTTAATGCTTTGTTTTGAGCTCTAATGTTTTAAGATGCCAATTGATGATTAAAGTAGACCTAACTGCTGAGGGTAGTATATTTGCTATTTTTTGCTTGATAACTGCAATGAGATGTGCCGCTGGCCCATTGGTAAGGTTTTTAAACTTAAGAAGATCTATTTGGGTTCGAGTTCCACTTCTCACATTTGTGAAGGTGGAGAAAAGAAAAGGGTAATTGGATGGAAACCCCTTGATCCCATGTACACTTGTAAGGGTGGATTAATAGGTTTTTTTAGATTCCTGGTTTTCAGGCATTGGTGTATTAGTTCAAGTAGTTGTCACAACTTTTACCAGAAATAAAAATGGGTCATTAGAAGTTCGAGTTAAGAGGATATCAGTTTCGATCAAAATCATTAGTTGTCGTTCAAGCTTCAACGTTTGTTCGAGCATTCTAATTAGAAAGCAATTTTGGGTGAAGTGAACTTTCAACATTCCGAAAAGGGAGACCACTTTTATGCAAAAGTCAACAATTTGTGTTGTATGTTATGTAATGTGGATCGCACCAAAATAGGAGGCTATGTCATTAGTCCATTCCTGATTTCAGATTGTTCGACTTTCTTCTTTTTCTTGGCTTCAGTAATCTACACCAACTCCATGCATTTCGATATAAACACCATCTATGCTCTACAAAAGAGGATGAAGCACAATTACACAAATCCTTTTTATAATTTAATTTTTAATAGATTAATTCCATCCAACAACTTAAAAGGATTTTTCTTATAATTGTCATTATTTTGAAATCATTGCTATGGTACATCAACTGACCAAAATTTGTTATGTAAATGTAGCGTGAAAAGAAAAAAAATACCCCTTTGGAAGGAAGAATGGTCTCCCATGGACTTGACACCCGCTGCAACATTCCACAAACGCAAAAGGTCCTAATCGACATCCGAACTTTTCAAGGTCCCCGCATGATTTGAGAATATCCCATACACTTTTGACGCTTTTGTCTATTCGTCGCCTCATTAAAGCGTAGTGTAACTTAATACTTTCTTGTTAGTTACAGAGAGCTTAACATCTAGTCTTACCACTTAATTAATTGTACGATAGAGAACATACCATAGTTTTCTCAGATGGGGCCTTAGCTCCAGATGTTTTTCAGAATCTAAATCATCACATGTTAACAAATAACTATATGTAAATTTTTCCAATTGGAATAATGATTTAGTAAATTTTTTCCAATATAGTAGTAAATTTTTCTTTTAGATACAAACGACATCCTTTTTTCCTATTGAAATAAAAAGATTCAATAATTAAAATAGCGAAAGGCCCAATTAAATAAATCCTATAGGCCCATATTTCCATAAAAACGACATCTTAAGCCCAAAGTAAGGTTTTGCTTTAAACTTTTTTAGGGTTTACGTGTATCTCTCTTTATTCCATACCGCCTCCTCATTGCAGAACGCACGAGCAGCTCTCAGCCATTCTAAAACATTATCTTAGGTTTGTTTTCTGTTCTTTTGACACCCCTTTTTATTACATAAATAATAATTCATATTTTAATGTATGTATATGTTATGGTTTTGTTTTTTTTTTCTTGATTAGTTATTGTAGCTTTATCTAAATTCTTAATAAAAAGGTTTTTAACACAATATTGTGAAATGGTTAGTTTTTCTTGATCATATTGTGAATATAATGTTGTTATTAAATATTATATAATCTATTTGTTTGATATCATCATATATTTATAAGTTTTTGTAATGAAGTTTTATTTATTGTTTGATGTTATATATATTGAACACAATTGTGAGTATGTTTTTAGTTAATCTTTTTTTTTTTTTTTTAATCCATTTAAGTTTATAAAATACTTGATTGATACTATGTTTTATGTTTTGTGTGATCATATATTTGAGTATTTGCCATTATATCGCATTTTTTGGATTTTTTGTTTTACAGTATTTGTTATTTGAAAAATCCGCAAACATGCAGAATGAGGAAGGACAAAATATGGATTTGTATATCCCCAGAAAGTGGTATGTTGTTAATTATCTGTAGTTTACATTACATTTGGGGTGTTTGTTTTAGTTTTTTTTTTCTTTTTTTTTTAATTTGCTTATAGTTTTAATGGCTTATTTTATTTGCTAATTTAGGTTTGATGAGCTATTTAGCTTATATAAGCTATTTATGATAAGCTATTCTTATAATGCCTCTTTAGTTTCTATTGCAATATTGAAGGGATTTTCTTTATAAGATTCACGTATACAAAAATTGTAATCTTATGTAATAGAAGCAATAAGTTGCTTTTCTTTTACAAGTATAAGCATAAGTTAAAAAGCTAGCCCGAACACCCCCTTATATATGTAAGCGGTTGATGTGTTGAAATAATATTGCTGTATTTATCTGCAGCTCTGCCACTAACCGGTTGATCACCTCCAAAGATCATGCTTCGGTTCAAATAAATGTTGGTCATTTGGATGAATCTGGGCGATACACTGGGCAGTTCTCTACCTTTGCTCTATGTGGTTTTGTGAGAGCTCAGGTTAGTATCATCGTATTTTCTTTAACTGAACGCGTATAATATTAGTTCCTTCTCCTGTTTTTAATAAAGTTTAGAGTTTATCAGATATGCTACTTAGTATAGGTAGCAAGATGTTTGGGTTGAAACGGGTTATGTGTTTCTCGACTTGTTGATGCTATTTGGGTTGTTTATTTACTTGGTATAAAAAAGGGCTGTCTTAAATACGTTTAGAAATAGGATACATTACAATTTTAGTTTATGTCTTAAAAGTTTAAATTGATTAAGAAGCTAACTCTTAAAGAGTAGATTATAGATGACTGTGACGTCGACACTTTCTAGTAAGTTGTTTAGTTTTCACACTTCTGCCAGTTAATATCTGCTTCATTTGTTTTTCTCTTTACATACAATGAGCGTCGAGATCCGTACTGATTTTAGTTTTTAATAGTGTAGAGCTGATCAGATATGCTACTTGTTATAGGTAACAAGATGCTGGGTTATTTGGTCCAAGGGGTTTTGTTCGAAACGGTTTGGGGTTATATGCATATTTTGTTTGTCGACTTGCTAATGTTATCTGTGTTAGTATCTGCTTCATTTGTTATTATCTTTACATACAATGAGAGTAGAGATTGATTTTAGTTTTTGATAGAGTGTAGAGTTGATCAAATATGCTATTTACTACGGAGTACTTAGTATAGGTAATAAGATGTTTGGTTGTTTAGGTTGCGCAAGAGGTTTGGTTTGAAATGGTTTGTGGTATATGTAATTTTCATTTGTCGACTTGTTAATATTATCTGTGCTGTTTATTTTACTTCGTATAAAATAGTCTGCCTTAAATTCGTTTCAAAGTACGATATGTTACTTAGTTTAAATTTTAAATTAATATAGATTAAGAAGCTAACTCGTAAAGACTAGACTTTGGATGACTGTTAACCTGTCTAACACAGTTCACGTTGACACTTTTTAGTAACTTGGTTAGTATCGACACTTCTGCCTTTTAGTATCTGCTTCACCTATTGTTAACCTTGCGCACAATGAGAATGGAGACTGGTGCTAACTTTAGTTTGTTTGAACCTTTGTGTAGGGTGATGCCGACAGTGCACTTGATAGGTTGTGGCAAAAGAAGAAAATTGAGGCCCGCCAATAGATTTTGCCTGAATGTGCTCTTTGGAAAGCCTTTTTAATATAGGATAATGTTGAATGTTATGTGGTGAATTTGTTTCTGTCTTCTTTCTAGACATGGTTTTATTTCTATCTGGGATTGTAAAATGGTGCATCAAAATGTGAACCGTACGCATCTGCTAGATATTTTGTGACCAACTGTTAAGTCTTCTCCAATGCTTTGTTTTGAGCTCTAACGTTTTAAAATGCCAAGTGATGATTAAACTGTACCAAACTGCTGAGGTATATAGATGCTATTTTAGCTTGATAACTGCAATAAGATGTGTTGATAAACCCTGAGATGTGTTGTTTTCAATCGAAAAGCTTTTCAACATAAATTGGATCTACTGTTGGACAGTCATAACAATTAACAACTGCTATCAGACTGTGGAAATGATTCATCAGAAGTTTGAGTTATAATGATTTGGGTCTTGGTTAGTGTACAATTAAGTATCCTTTAAAACGTCCCTGATCCTAATAATTTCAATCTGGTTAGCCTATTGTATATGGCTATTACAAGTCAATCATCTTATAGCTTGAGACTTCACCTTTCGTGTTTCGAACCCATGGCATATGTTATGTATGGCTTGCCGTCTTGGAGGAATCAGATATTTTTTAAAAGGCAATGATAACAAGACAAGTTCTGTTTGAGTAGTTAAACAAACTTTATATTGAGGTTATGTTATGTGAAAAAGTCAATCAACTTGTGTAGTTAATTAAAATGAATCGCACTAAAATAGAAGGTAAAGTGTCACAAGTCCATTGCTAATTTCATATTGTTTGACTTTCGACTTTTTCTTGACTTCTATGATCGATTTTAATAACCACTGTTAACATCTTTGACTTTGATGCATATTGCACCGACTTGATTGAATCTACACCAGAATGATTTTTTATTTTGCATGCATTTCGACAAGCTATTTATGTAGAAACTTCTAGAAACGAGGACTATGTACATTTACACGAACCCTTCTTGTATTATATATTTTTTTATGTATTTTTATTAGATATTGTATGTATGGTTTTCGATATAAACTATCTTCATTATAAGAAATTACTTTAATAGTGGTTTACATAGCTCATAAAGTGTTCTTTGGATCATATGTGATATACAACTATTTTGGACCTTTTGGTTTAATAAACGTGCTTTTTGATATATTATTATCCACCAAACCCCAAATTTGACTTTAAACCATAAACTAATCTTCTTTGTGTAGTTTTTAAACTTTTCAAAATTATAGCACCAACAGTTAAACATTATTTTATGCATCCGATGAAAGGGTTAACATCGATGCTGTTATATACATACATCTTTAGTTCTTTACCCTTCAAATTATTTATAATTATTTATATACATACATCTTAGTAACTTTTCAAAATTACAACCACACCATACATCTTTGCAACTATCTCAAAATGGTTTTAAATAGTTTACAACTTTACCCTTTAACTTATTTATACACATAAACACAATTAAGCCTCATGCTCCTATGAGCTATCTGAAATTCTTTGTTTTTGGTTATGTAGTTTTATATAGCTATTACTATATACAGTTACTAAGATGATCGTACATTCATAGACGTCTTAATCCCGTACATGAAGAGTTGTTATCGTGACCGCTGAAAATTGTACCCTAACGCGTAACAAGAGGTGCAACTCATCGCCTGGTGGGGCCTATCACCGTATTAGTGATAGACGAAAGCCAGACAACTCGTATACGTGTCTATTTAACGTCGACGAATGTGTTATTTGATGTCATGGTGTATGATTGTTCGTCACGACTAGAATGAAGTTACTTGAGTTCTCAAGCCATGTCTAGTGTTGTCACATTTCTCCGAGTGGTCCTGTATCATACAATAGACAAGTTGTGTAGATGGTCCTTGACGCAATCGTATTGTACATGTGATTAATGTAGAACCAAATACTATATCAAGAATACAGATATACAATATACTAAATTAAAGATAACATACCATACCATATATTATCACAATCTATGAAACTTTAACATAATAGAGATAAAATACAACTTGGTTATATTTGGGCTCTTGTGGGGCAATTTTTGTGTTATTTCTCTTATTCTGTAGATCGTGCTTTATAACCCCACATTTGACTTCAAGTTTCATAACAATTATTTGTTTTTCTTCTTTCTTCAAATAAGACATCAAAGTTCACACTCATCAAATAGTAGTGGCAGTTTTAGGATCTCAGTGTAAGAAGAATGCATCAAATAAAAGGCAAAGGGCTAAATATAACCCATCAAATTAATTTAATCATTAATATGAACTAATAAAAAATATGAACATGTACAACAAATTTATCAACAATTTATGAATACCAAATGTACATGTAACAAAAATTTAAAGTCCTAAGTCCTAATCTTTACAAAGAAACGTGACTAATGCCATTGGACGAGTCATTCGAGCTACTAGGGGATAAACAAGGGATTGTCAAGCAAGCGGATAAAGCTCTCTCCAAGCACGCGACGAGTTCACTCATCGTCGGCCGGTCTCTGCCTTCCAATGTCACACAATCGACGGCTACGTATCCAACATATTTCACGGCTTCTATCTCATATGGTGTCGGGGGAGGGACTTTATGATCCAAAATTCGGTGTATCTCATCCCGCACAATGTATGGTACTACTGAATCGACAACGTTCCTTCTTTCTCCTGCCTCGTTCTTTTGTATGGCACGATGACCAGATAAAAGTTCAAGTAAAACAATCCCAAAACTATAAACATCGCTTTTGGCTGTTAATTGCTCAAACTTAAAGTACTCAGGGTCCATATAACCAACCGTGCCTGCGGCACGTAACGAGAGGTGTGACACATTATCCGGTGGGCCCAATAACGATAGCCCAAAATCCGATACTTTTCCATTCCACTCCTCGTCAAGCAAAATGTTCGACGACTTAATGTCACGATGTATGATAGGCGGTTGCGCGTAGACGTGAAGGTACTCGATCCCTCTAGCCGCGTCTAGTGCCACTTTGATCCGGGCAGGCCAAGACATTATATGTGAACCAAAAGTTTTGTGTAAATGGTCATGAAGGCTACCGTTTTCCATAAACTCGTACACAAGAACAAGTTCGTTCTTTTCTTCACAAAAACCGAGCAGTTGAACCAAGTTTTTGTGATTAACCCGCGATAGAAACTCGAGCTCGTTCACAAACGCATTGTTCGTGTCTTCTTGGTGTTTCTTAAAACCACCCGTATAGGACGAGGAACTTGTTATCTCAGCCCGTTTAATAGCCACTTTTCGACCATCGGTTAACGAACCACGATACACCGACCCAAAACTTCCCACCCCGATTCGATGTTCCTCAGAGAAATTATTGGTTGCATCAATAATCCTTTGTAAAGAAAACTCTTCCAAATGACCCCCATTTCCCATACTAATCAAATGACTCAATTTCTTAACTAAAACACAATTATTCGAATTTTGAACTTGCGAACCCACTCGACTTTCTTCCATTGGCCCGGAATCATGAACACGACTACCTTCACTCGATCTACAATATCGAAAAACCAAAAACACAAGAACGAGAATAAACAATAACGACCCAACTGATCCCACGACCACGAACGCAACCAATCTACTATCCAAACCACCATTTTTTGACCCGTTGGGCGGAGGTACTAATTCGGGTCTTAAACCTTGATCAGGCTCACAAATCCTACAAATAATCAACCCTTCACTACAAAGTGTTGCATAATTAGGAATTGGACCACAATCACATGTGACTAAATTTGTACACAAACCAGGCACCACATTACCAAAAACAATTGCATTCGAATTATTCAAAGACTCATTCCCCCAACAATACAATGAATAATTCGCGGTTGAGAGACCACAAAAAACACCTCTTTTTGCCTTCAATCCCTCGAAAGAAACCTCTCTAAGATTCTCCGGTAAACTAAAATTATTTTCACCCCAACAAATTACTGTTCCATTATTTCTTATCGCACAAAACCGATTTTCCCCAATTGAAATCGCTTTAAACTCACCATTCGGCTTTTCAAACATTGTCTCACCCCAACAATCCAAACCTCGACTCGAATTTATTGCACAACCACGATTATACCCCGCGGAAACCACACTGTAGTTTCCACGTGGGACATCAGTAATAATATTACTATTACTATTACTATTACTGTTACTATTATTGATGTTGCCTTGTATGCAACGAATATTCCCGATTTCAGATAGCCCACAAACATAATTCTCTGCAACAGCAACACTAGAATGAAAACGTGTTTGATTAAGTACTAAATTATCATTAAATTGATCCCATTGCCAACATAGCAATTCATTACTAGTACTAACAATTCCACAAACATGGGAATCGCTAGAATCAATGTCTTTAAGAGACGGGCCACGGTAAATTCTTTTAAAAATCGTATTTCCATCTTCAAAAAACCTCCAACAAACTAAAATTGACAATGAAGAAGCAGAAGTTGAAGTTAATGCACACAGGAAACGATTTCCGCCCACGATTCCAACGTAGGAATAACGTGGTATTATTCCTACGTTGAAAGGGGACGGAAATCCTGTGCAATTGAGGTTGGATGGTTGTTGAGTTGTTGGTGAGTTTGTTATTGCACAAATTAGAGTTTGGTTTGGATTGATATATGATATAGATACAGTTGGAAGTGTGGAGATTGATGTTTGAATATTGATAAGAAGAACTAAGAGAGTTAGAGAGTAGAGAAATTTAGAAGTGGCCATGAAAAAGGTGGTTTCATGGCTCTATGTGAATTTGGTGTTAGTGTTTCATATGTGTGATTTGTAAGTATATGTGTTTGTGTATATGTAAACGCGGTTTGGTCGGGAGTGTGGAAGGGGGCAAAAGAAAGAGCGAGAACGAGTAAATGACCATTTCAAGCATGGAAGAAACTTTGTTTGGTACCACATTATTTAAAAAGAAAAAAACAAAGAAAGAAAAGTTTAACTAGTAAGACCCTAGTTCTGGTATCATATTTGATTCTCATCGACCCACCTCATATGATCTTATAATTTTAGTGGGATACTTTCATTCAATTTTCACATGATTTAACATTCATAAGGATCGATCCTACATCTCTTGATCACTTCATATGTTAGTAGTCTAAACTTCATTAGTAACATGTACCACGATAAACAACAAAAAACCAGCAAGATTGGATTATTATGCTCATTCTTATATAATACAGTAATATAATAGTTTTGTCGTCTTTGAAGATTATATCATGAGTTTAACAGGAAATAGTAAAACTTTAAGGTTTGATGCATTTTATATTGCCTATGGTTACTTTGATGATCAATTTGATGCTACTTTAGAAAAGTATTTATTATAGATTTCTGAATATAACTATGCGTTTATAAAGTCATAGATTGTCTAATACTCTAATATACTAAACAAATGATCAAGTTCAAATAACAACATGACATTTGCATTTTAAATTGTACTCCGTACTACATTTTATTATTATTATTATTTTAAGTTACGTATATGCTTTTAAAGTCTCAACGTTATAATGTTTTATTAAGTTTTATTTAATGATGATGCACGATGCCATTATATGCCCTGAACTTAATTAATTTGATTCTAAATCAGCTTGATAACATGTCAATCTGTTTAACTACTATTAAATAATTCAAACGGGTCTGTCCTGAAATCAAATATAGTACGTATCGTATCAAATCCAGATATTAAAATCATCTTGTTTTCATGCAAATGCTAAAATATTAGAAACAATCCTAGAATGATTAAAAAAAATTTGCTCTGATTTTGCTCATTTCTTTATTGACTAAGATATGAAAGTATATACCATAGGAAAATAATGACGAAATGGTCATATGATTTTTTTTTCCCCTTTAATTTCTGTAAAGTATGCATTTAATTTGACAACCATAAATTATATTAATATACACACATATCGTCCAGCCTAACAAGCAATAGAACAGGTTCGGATTGATTTTTCGCACATTGAATTATTGAGTTGAGTTGGGTTTGTTATGATGTCATTTTAATATACAAAACATTAGGTGAGGTTTTATCTTCACTTAACATCAATAAAAGCTAGTTCCCAATAATACATCTCACATCTTAATCATTAGATAACGTCATTACATAATCTTTCGCTAAATATTCTGTCTTTATTAAGTAAAAAAAAAAAAAAAACAAAACAATGTAGAATTCAAGACTAATATGTTGTCTATCTGGAGGTCTCAGGTTCAAATCTAAACATTGATGTTCAATTATTTACTTGGATAAAGCTAACTACTAACAACTAACTTGTGTTGTTTAAGACAAAAAAAAAGCGTTTGCTTGATACTGAAGAAATTGCAGCATATTAACTTCGTGGAATCAACCACATATATCGAGTAGTTTTTAAATCGACGGGAGCACAAATTTGGACCATAGGTTGACACTCGAGCTAAATCAAGTTAACATCAAGTTATTAGGTGAAGCTGATGTGTGACTTTTCTTAGCTTATTTGGTGTTTCTAATGTTTCAAAAGAAAGAAAAAATGTGTTATTAGAGAAATTGAATTAAAATTGAAACTGCGGGTGAAATAAGTCCAAAAACAGGAAAAAGTTTAGCGTGTGAGGTTGAATGATTGACCCACGACCCCTTCCAAGCCCACCCAGAATGTTGATATCTTGTTGACTTTGATTTGGTCATATAAGAAAAACAACAAAGGTGAAAAAGCAACCGTAATCTAGTGATAGAAATTTGATTTTTAAGTATCTCCAGGATTAAACAAATTAATTTTCAACTTATTGGATACTTAGATTAATAATTAAATTTTCAATAAATGGATAAGCAAATTTTCATACTTACTTCAAAAACTATCACTCAAGACTTCTAAAAATACCCGAAATGCCTCTCTTCACCTCACCCCACATATATGAATAGTGAGACTTGAAACCTCAAGATACCAAGATCTTACCAATGGACAATTAACCCCATTGACGATAAACACATTTCTATCTTTTTATAAACTTATACATTCGAGCTAATTATACATTTGTTTGGACCCTAAGATTCAAGTTGATAAGCTAGAAAGAAATGATCTTATTAGGTCTCTCCTTATAAGGAACGACGTCTAACTCACGTCTAACACTATTCATCAATTTCTCTCTCCTCTAGACACACCAAAACACACCCCTACTTATAACCCCCACTTCTAACCCAATTTTTTTTTTCCGGAACCACATGGCAATCCTTTTTCGCGTCTGATTTCGGAAGCAAGGTCCCAGACGCCGTCCGGACGCAGCCGGTGCTAGTAGCGTCTGAGCCGAAGGCCGCGTCGGACGCAGATTAGACGCAAGAGATGCCGCCTATAAGGTGCGGCCTTAGCATTTTTGAAGCTTTAATCAATCAAAACTAGACCAGCTAAACAACCCAAAATACCACATATAACAATATTGACCTTTTCAGGGTTAAAGAAATACTAGTTAACTACGTAAATTGTTAGTCATTCCATTCAAAATTGCACCTAATTTTATGTTTTATTGATATATGAGCTCACAAGTCTTTTTAAAAATGCACTAACGAACACTCCTTTATCATAGATTAAGATTGTGATTATTCATATGTTTATGATGGAAACGAACTTTTTAAGATATGCTTGTTAATTTGTTAATCTGTATATAACACGTAATGCAATGTTATTTAGGACTCGAGAGATAAAATTCCATATACTTTTATTTTCGGATTATAGTATATAAATGCATTCACCTTTATACTACGTTTTGTAACTTGTAATATGACACGTCCCATGGGACTCAACATAATATCACCATCAATATATGTGGTAAATGTGTTGCTAAGTGTGTAAAAACTTACAAAACGATGATCTAAATTTTACTGTGTATATCTACATTTCAAATAGTACATATTATATGTTTTCAGGTAGCAACCATATGACTTCATGACAATGACATAATATAAATATAAACTAGCAATATTTACAACTTTATGAGCCAAGAGCATCTTTAAATTTCCATTTCTGATTATCTTTATATATGCCCAGAATAAATGAATAATATGATCCGTGTTATATTAGACATTTAGTCTCGTAAAAATGTCAAGAAGCTACAATATAGGGAAATTATTAAGGTTTTGTTCAAAACCAGGACACTAATTTTCGAATATCCCGTGTATCTAATACGTTTGAACACAAAGAATACAGTGTTAACTGTTAAGTACTAAACAACGCTCGATTATAAATAATACACAAAATTTAATAAGGCTGGACAATGGTTGTTTCCTAGCACTTACACCCAGGGGCCAAACTCATATGATTGAACTATGACTAACGGGCTGTGAAAGATGATTTACTTCTGCAGCTCTAAACTCACTCCGTTGCAAAAGGAAGAAAAGTAAACTCGTTTCTGAAGAAAGAACCCGAAACATAAACAAGATCAGGGTGCACCTGTTACCCCCGGAAAGAGTTCCGATATCTTATTGAACACATCCATAACCTGAAACGTGGAAAGAGGAGTGTAGACCATTATTCAAAAGAGAAGCACATGACAACACGTAAATGAGCAGTAACTTAAAAGCATATAACGACTATTCAGATTTACATTTTGAACTTCTTGACTGATGTGCTATACCATTTTGGCCACCTTTTAGGTTTCTCCACAAAGTGCGCAGCGGTGCACTTTTTATTGGGATATGCAATATTTCACCCTCATACTGAATTAATTATCACCATAATCCCAAAATTCAAATCTATATTTTTCACCTTGAACTAAGTCTCACTGTGACACAGTCAACATCATTAGACCTACTATGGAATTCCGAATGGCTGGCAGCAGTAGTTTTACCAGCAGGGCATTTTGCGGCTTGATTGAAATTCCTTGGTAGGTTTAAGTTCAATGGTGTTTCCAGCAAGACTTGGTTTGGCGCACAAAAAAAATGCAGATCTGGTATGTTGAGCTTTTAGTGGTTATCAACTCACCCGTAGTTACTTCTTAGCCAAAGTCGGATTTTCACAACATTGAGTGCATAACACGACGGGTTGTCACAAAGTTGATGATCATTTTGTACCAAACTTACAAAAAGTGGTCAAAGGGAATAAACGATATATTACATTTGTCAAGTAGGTCAATTAGGAGTCTTTCACAAGCCATCTTTCACACGAAACGTTCTTATTGTTCCTTTTGTATATTAGAGTAATTCTTTAGCTCATCACTATTTACCGAATACTTAAATGTCTACATAACCTATTATTAGAACTTCCATACATACTAGCAAATCCAAACCCTGCCTTATACAACCTGTTTCACTGCACCTGAATACCTGATCATCTAACTCTGATTTTAATATCTGATAATTACTCGCAAATTTCACATATAAAGCCTATGTATAACCTGGTTTACTTTAGTGTGTATTATTTTAGTAAAATCTGTCTGTTCTAGTATGTGCATCAAGCATAACTGCACAACGTAGACTAGAAGAGACATTTCGTAGAACTTTTGGTCTTACCTCCTTGTCATTTTGGTACTTCATGATGCTCATGGGGTTTTGAGAACACTGCAAAAACATTAATATAGAAATTAATAAGCAGCCAGAGTGCATGTGCATGCGTGCTTTTTAATGTGATAGAGATCTAAGTAAAAGTGTATCGAGATGCAGACATACATCCATGATGGCTGCTTGCACTCTCGGGTTCTGAAAGGCCATGGCAACATCAGGATTGGCCATAATTTTAGATATAACTTCTTCAGGGGTAAGTCCGATTTGATCTACAACGGGAGAAAGAAAGGTACAACAAGTACAAAACATATTAGACTAATATCCAACTCTGTACACATGAGTAATATAAATTGAAGCAGGTCATGTATCTGTATATGTCACTTGCACAAAAATATCAGGATGTCGTTTAATTTGATCTCAACGTGGCTTGCAAATAACTTGACAAGATATTCTTAACTCTATCCAACCCCAGCCCCATCCATGTCAACAGATATGGCAAACTTGAATCATTTACCTATATATCCGTTGATTTGGGCCACACTAGGAAACGGGTTGATAGTCATCCAAGTTTATCCTTTTGCATTAAACTACCACACTATTAAAAAAAGTTCGACCTACAATTGTAATTATACAAGTTTCATATGATATTTAACTCGCTGAAAACTTACAAAATTCAATAAGATGGAAAAGGAATACTATTTGCGGATGACCAAACCCATTTTGACCAGTTACCCATCCTGGCCATCTTGCCACCTCGACATATAACAGATGTTGGTTATGTTACGATCCCGCATTGGCCAAGTATGGGATTGGTTGGTGGTTTATAAGCCTAGGTGTCCCCTCCTTTGCGCTAGCTTTTAGGGGTGAGTTCTATATCTAGCTTATGGCTCCTATTATGAGATGGGTTCATATCATTTGGTATCAGAACCAGCCCTACCCTTCGAAGTTCCAACACTCAGAGTGGTGGCCTATGGAGTGGTGGCTTGGACCCAAAAGAAGGGTGCCAACCGTGACCAACATAGCCGTGACCAACGAGGACGTTGACTCTTCAAAGGGTGGGGTATTTTTACGATCCCACATCGGCCAAGTATGCGATTGGTTGGTGGCTTATAATCCTAGGTGTCCCCTCCTCCTTTGAGCTAGCATTTGGGAGTGAGTTCTACACCTAGCTTATGGCTTGATGCGAGCCTATTATGGGATGGGTTCGTATCAGATTATCAATATTTAAATATGGTTAGAGAGAGCTGTCATCAACAATCTATTTTGATAAGAAATTACCAAATTGTTGCTTGACCTCTGGACTGCTAATATCAAAATTCTTCAACGAATCCATCATACGGTTGTCCCATTCAGGGCTTCCCCCCATGCTATTCCTGAATAATAAAAAGGTAAAGTGCCAATAAGGCATAAACGTATAATTATATTTAACATCACAAACTAATGTTACTATGTTAAGATGGAAAAACTTAAAGTCAAATAGAAACTTACAACATATCTTGCAATTGTTGACGGTATTGTGGGTTTTGGAGCATCCCTGTTTTATGTAAGGAGTAAATTAGTAAGGCAACGTCTTTCAAACTTAATTGAATACTGAAAGATACTCACATTTAAAAGAGGTGGGATTCCTCATCTCTTCCGGAAGATAGCTAGCAAAAACAAAAGTAAATCTTATAAGAAGTTAGGAATATATACACTGGTTATATTGTTTGACTAATCTAGATCTGTACTATATATAAGATTTAGATTTTGATTTGATCGTTACTAGTGGCAACATAACAGATAAGGTTAAGAGCACACAGTGACTCGAGGGGTACTCAGATTGGTATTTTCTACATAAAAATAGCAGTGTTGTAAATAACGGCCTTAACGGCCATTATAACGGCCGTTATAACGGTAACGTAGGTCCAGCGTTACATTAAGTGGGTTGGAGGGTAATTTTAAAGGTCTGAGTCAATAACGGATTTAATGGCCGTTATAACAGATTTAACGGCCGTTAAGGCCATTATGACGGAATTTAACGGTCAAATAACGGAATTAAACGGTCAAATAATGGATTTAACGGAGCTTAACGGCCAAAAGACATCCTTTTTGACTAATTTTGTTAGGATATTGCTAATATATATTTTTTTATATAAATTCCTTCATATTTTATAGTCTCCGTTATAACGCCGTTATAACTCCGTGAAATGAAATTTAACCTTAAAGGTGGTCGACCGCGAAGGGACCGTTAAACGTTATTTACAACCTTGAAGAATAGTATAACTGGAAATTATATGTATCAAAATAAAAAAACATTCTGAATTTTTTTGTTAAAATAGTTAAAATCTCTACGAATAAGTTCTCATGTAGTACTTTGTCTGATAATTAAGAGATATAGCAACTTTCACAAATTTTGATCGTTTTTTTCGGATGTTGATCCGTTGACTGATCTACTCGTATTTTGCCTAACTCGCCCCGGCCGACCTCCAAGGTAAGAGTAATCGCCGAGTATCGGCCAACTTGGCCGAGTTTTACAACCATGATCAAATGTAAGAGTGTAATCAGTTATATACCAGGTAACTATTACTTCCTTAAGGAATCAAATTCTGTCAATTTATCTATTGCCATGTGCAGCAAGTTTTTTTAATACGATCAATTATCCAACTTTGATGATTAAAAACCATATAATCACTTTCAAACTACCCATGAAAACATCCATGAAGTTCATAATTCAAGAAAAGTGATTATTAGCACATCTGAACACTACATTCTGCAGCATGTTTTATTAGAGTTAAAATCAATTATGATTATTCCATCATTCCATGTCACTTCATAATTGCATTTGTGAATACCCACCTAACTATCTAACAAGCATATCTAAGCACTACAGCACGTTATATTACACAACTAGATGCTTCAATAAAAGAGTAGAGAAGATAACTTACGGATAGACCATCTTCTGTACAGTTGGGTCCTCCATCATTTTCTCCAATGCCTCCACTGACATGACGGGGCCTTTTGTGCCTATTCGTATATTATGATATTAGCCCCTTAATTAGAAGCTAGAAACTTATTAAGCACATGCTTTCAAGCTTTTCAAAGAAAAGCATTTGCTTCATTATATTTAAAGAATATATACCAAGGCAGCAAAGCTTTACATTACCTGTGGAAGATGAAGCCCCCTCAAATGGATTATCCATCGGCTTGAAAGAAGCTCCATTTTGGGAAGCCTTCGTGTTATACATAAAAGATAAAGTCAATCCTTAAAACATATTCAGATATAAACCTGTAGCATAGTTCACTGTCAAATTCTTACTTGATCCGTAAATTGGGATTCTTTTGGGGAATTGGTATCAGTAGATTCTTCAAGCTTTTCAAAACTGGTTTTCAATGTTTCTTCAGGAGACACGTCGACGAAAGCTGTAAAAACTGGGTTAGCCAATTTGGCAAAAACTAAATTAAACAAAACATCTATATAATTGAGACCTGGAGTCGAATTAAGCATTTGGTGGTAGACAGAAAATTGATTGTGCTTTTACTCATTTAGAACCAAAATAACCAGATTTGTAGATGTATCTTTACTTGATTATCTCGAGTTTAATCATCTTGTATTGTAGATGTATCTTCTCATATTAGTAATATATGAATAGGAACTTCTAAGGGTACGAGAATACATAATAACCAGATGGTGCAAAACATAGAACTTCCAAAAATGGTGCAACTTTGTCATTAAGTTGCTACATACCAGACTTTTTTGGCTCCTCTGGTAACTCAAAGTCATCTTTGGAACTTGAGGGTGTTGGTGCGGGTGAGGGTGCAGGATCTGTTTTGGTAGGATTTGCATCTAAAGTCACTGTTCGTCCGGAAGCAGGTCCTGTTGTGGAAGCTGAGCTTGTTTGTGGGGGTGTGGAAAAAGGAAAGGGTGATCCACCTGACGAGCCTGGTGCAGCAGACGTTGGGAAAGGAAAAGGTGATCCACCTGACGAGCCCGATCCTGCAGGTGTTGGAAACGGAAAGGGTGATCCCGGTGAAAATCCAGCATTAGCGAATTGGTTATTTTGTGTATCCATCTGTCCCATCATGGTCTTAAAGGCTTGTTGCATAGCATATTTCTGAAATTACAAAGATAAATAACATAAGAGATCCTTACGAACTGCACTCAAAACAACGCAAGTAAAGTCTCATATAAAATAGCAGAATCTATACACAGATGTAAAACAGGCTGCAGAAAAAAAACATTTATATACATTGCCTAATCTCCAATCTTCATTTGTGTTCACACGCAAATTAAAAATTAAATACTGAGAAAATCTAGTGGTCATTAGTTTATTATATAAATGTTTTTAAAACTTTAAGAATGAGGAACACTACATTCTCTAGCATATACGAGTGAAACGCTGAAACTAAGCATCACAAACATCATGTTTAGCTTTTAAAAAAAACGGTTATAGTTTAAGTAATGTCTTAATGTCACTAAAAATAGACAGTTGCATAATTCAGTAAATCACTCCCATCTCTTAGTTTATACTTGAAAGTTTGCTTTCTTCATTTGGTTCGTCAAAAGGAAACTTTCCAAGCCATTTGCCTTGCACCATGGCTTATTTCTGGATTCAGTAAAAAACAAGGATCACTTCCAATCAAATTCTTAAGGGTTCAAATAACCATCTTATCACACCTAAAGTTTCCTTTATGAAAAGTTTTACTTGTACCCAGATTAGAAGCATATATTGCAGTTCAATTTTTTACAACTCTAATTCTCAAGGACGGCCGTTTTACATCAATAAAGACATATGGCAAAGTTGTCTGCTAAAATAATTACCGATTCAATTAAGAAATGGTACTAATTATTTAGTAGCCCACCATCATGCATTTGTAAGGAGCTTCAACTCCTTCAAGACGATATTCATAACTCTAGGATGTAAACTAGGTGGTAGGTAACTGCTCAAAACAGGTCAAGCTGTCTGGCAGATGTACATGAACTTTACATAATGATAAATAACTTACGAAATGAAATACATATATATATATATATATATATAAAGACTAGATATTAATGATGATCCACTGGTTGTTCCTACTCCTGTCTTTGTCATGTTTTTAATATTTTTGAGCCATTGGCAATAAATATACTAAAGCACAAGTCATCCCATTTTCACATATAAACAAGTTATAACTAAACCGCTTCCTATTAAAAAAACTTCATGCCTTCGTCAGGTCAAGTGAGAATACATTATAAACCTAAAAATACCGGGAACCATTATCATTTCTAGTAAATGCATTAGTCAAGCCACAACAGATAACTAGGGCAAAGGGCCTAGTTCTAAAGCCATTTGCATATTTTTATATATAGAAACGGAAAATTGAACCCAAAAACACAAAACTAGGCTGATTTGCGCAAGTTTCATATCACCATGCACTAATTTGGATACTAGACAATATTTCAGAAGGTGGTCCAGTGGGCTTCGATAATAAACAAAAAATTCTTAGAATTGGTCATCCTGGGAACCAGAGAAGCAAGGCGTCGGGTCAAGTTCACCCCCAACTCCCTAAAGGAAAGTGATACATCAACTTCGTACCTCTTTCCCTCACTTAAATCTAACTTAACTTTCTAGCTTCAGTATAGATCCCTTACTGTGTAAGTAACCAGCAACTCAATCACACCATCGGCAGCGTTGTTAAGTTTTCACCATTATATATCTCCAGGTGTGCGTATATAGATTTTGATAAATGCAAATCAGAATTGAAGCTTGAGATTACATATACTTCTGAGTCATTGGGTTTCACACATGTTCATATAGGTGTCACATGTATAAGTTACAATTAAATTTGTATGTCACCATTATTAGGTTTGATGTTTGATTACATAGGTTTCGATATATGTAACTGATTTTAGTTTGACACCCTTTTTAAATGACCATTACATATTTTGACCCATTGCCGAAAAGGATCCAACCTGCTCCTTTTGCCCCCCCTTTATGCATAACACATGCAACTATAGAGACAAAACTTGATCATATAATTAATCCAAATTTAATGGTCCTCAATTAAAAAAAAATAAACAAAAGACAAATCGATAAGTGAACCAGAAATTACTTGAAAATGACAGGACTCATTTCTACAACATTTTAGTTTACTCAACTGTGACCACCATTCACCATCATGCAACACTTGCAAATATAAGAATATACCTTCCAATGACTAAAGCATAAGTAATATGCTCACAAATCATTACAAAGCTCTGTTTGATAAGCTTTACCTTTAAGTATGAAGCCGTCTGCCAATGAAAAAGAAAAATTAGCATAGATGCAGAAAAAGCAAATTTAAAAAGTTAATGTCTCAGAGGGGGCAGGTTAAATAACAAGTCATAATAAATGGCGTTTGGTTTGGGTCAAAACAGGTCATATTGACCCCGGAACATATTTTTTGTTCCAAAAAGTTTAAACTTTTTGTACTTTTCCTACCTCAAATACGATTTGATAATTCAAATACTTTCATCAAAATCTAAATTTGTAAACATAATGACTCCATAAGTTTAATGAATAAAAAATGCACTTTGGCGAGTTTCGCCTTTCCTTTTCAGATAACTTCTTTTAGTTTACCCGTTTAACCCTTACATATGATACATAACCTGATTTAACCAGTTGATAGGTAGTCGGTCATAATTGACACCTTTACTAATCAGAAACAAAACTATTCTTGAAGAAAGTGAAAGCAATATATCAGAAAACTCACCCATGAAAAAACAGCCGAGAATGCAACACCAACTCCCACCCAAAATAAAGGAGAACCTCTGCAAACACAATCAAAGTCGATAAGTCAAGCTTGGATCCTATAGAAAGAATGAAAAGAACAAGAGAGGATGATGCATAGTTACATTTGAGAAGGTGGGGGTGCTGTAATTGGTGGGGTGGCACCAACGGAAGATGTATGTTGAGAGCTTGACGATGAAATTCTAGCAAAACAATCTTTCCCTGGCCTCTCTACTTCTATACACAGGTAAAATCATTTTTAGTAAAAATGACAACTCATTGATAAGTTAACTATACGTATACAAAAATAGAGTTAGGTAGTACGGATGAGGCACAACTTTACGCAACTAACTATGTAACATACGTCATTCGACATGTACTCCTTCATAAAATGCTTATAGTTAGCAACCCTTCCTTCAAAACTCGAAATCCCTACTAACTTTATACGAGTAGTAAAAATAAAGGAAGATTCTTGACACGGTCCAAATATTATCAGCATATTAACACAAGTAGCTACATTGATCAATCCTAATCTAGCCCATTAAGACCTCCATATTCATAAAATGGTAAGCCGGATATACACAATTCTTAAATCTTAAATCCATTTACACAATTCCTTCTTTATTAAAAAAATCATCAAAGTTTACTTCTTTTTCATCCAAGCTTCTTAGATATAACTCGACTCGAAAAAAGCTCCACACTTTCAATTACAATGTAAAACATTGCATATATTCAAACTAACAACAATATTTTATCTAACCCTTCATTTAAAGTTAAAAAAGCACAATTCTTGACACATTTGAAATGATAAAAATCCCAAACTAAAATCTTGAAATGATGGCTAAAAATAGCAAATAAGACTTAAAACATCATAAAGAAGCAAACTTTATCACTTGCATGCAAATAAACACCAAATTAACAAAAAGGGAAATTCAAGAATTACCATTTAATTTGGTATTTGATGGGTTTGAGCCCAAAGCAGAGACTAAAATTTTTCTGGATTTTGGAATCTTGAAAGAACAAAAAAAGGGTTTGTTTGGGATAATTATGGAATCAATTCTTGGGTTTTGAGTAAAACCCAATATTGGTTTATGTGATGCAGAAGAACTAAGGGTTAATTTATCCATTAACTTGAAGGTTTTTTTGAGATTTGCTTATTATAGATACAGAAAATATTATTATTACAGAAATATTTTTAGGGTTTTTGGAGTGTGAAGAAACAGGGGAAGAGATAGTTGAGAAAGGTGAAGAAGTGTTTGGTTTCTATCGCCAATAATAAGCTCATCAATACTGAGAGAGGACACAAATTTAACTTTGTTGGTCTTTTATATTATCTTCTTGTTTTTTATTTTAAAAAAAATAACAAAGAGAACTTACTGTTATGAAAATTATATTATATTATATTATATACCCTATTAATTTTTTAATCAAACTAGTGTTATACCCGGATGTTGGCCGGGGATAACAACCAGATATACAATTGAATCCAGATCTTTAATTTTAGTATGTTAATTGCATCGTTAAACAATACAATGTAGATCTTAAAACAAAAAACATTGGTTGCGAAATAAAAAATTGCAAACTTTCTTAGAAGGTATAAATAAGAAGTTAAAAACTTTGACAGTGAAAATAAAAAAACTAACACTACATCACCGTGATTTTTTAAACATAAAACTGTAAAAGTAAAAGGAAAAGTCTTAAAAGATTTAATTGTTAAAGTACAAAACATTAAAACGTTATCACCCTAAAAATAATGATATAAGTTAAAAATAAAAACTTTGACGGTGAAAATAAAAAGACTAACAC